>MU106078.1:0-185528 GCA_012274485.2 Sinapis alba | reverse complement strand
GTTAGAATCCCTACGCCTAGAGCTCCTCCAGGGAAGCTTAACATCGTCGAGGAGATCAAGAATCTCAAGAAGTTTGGAGAAGAAGGTATTGCCTTGGTTTTGTCCGGTTATTTTAGTTTCCGGTTTGATGGGGCATTTTAGTTTGGTTTCAACAAAAAACGTTACAAATATAAATGTTTTTCTTTTGAAAAAACAAATATAAATATCAATGTTTAATTTTATACTAGCACCTAAACCGATTTTTAGAACACTGAAAAATATAAGTAAACCAATCGGTTCATTTGGGCCAAATTGAAGTTAGAAATGGTTTGTTCAGCTTTAACATTCTATACCGATCGATTAAGATTAATAGTTTGTTCGGTTTAAATTGAACAGCCTTGAGAAGAGAAGATACGTTAAAGAAGCTTGAAGTTTTGGCTATGGAGGGAGAGAGGAATAGGAGACTGATGAGTGAAGGAGGTGTACATAAGTCTTTGATCTTGTTCCTAGTCAAGTGTACTCGTGAAGAAGAAGAGGAGGAGGGACAACGTCGTACCAAAGGGTATCTAGATGAGTCTCTTCGTCTTCTTCACTTGATAGGTGTTCCATTAAACGACGCAAGAACAATCTTGATCGAAAATGACCGGATCTTGGAATCATTGACTTTGGTTTTAAACCAACAAGACTTCCTCAACAAGGCATATACTATTGTCCTCTTGAGGAACTTAACTGAAAACACATCATCTCATATCGTCGAGAGATTGAGTGCCGAGATTTTCAAAGGCATCATAGGGTTTCTCAGGGATGTAGTAAGTAGTTTCAATCGCGTAAAGCCTAACGTGAGTGCTACAGTACAACCATCAAACTCTAGAGTGAGAAACAAGGCACCATCAAAGCTTGATCATAGCGTGGTTATTAAACAAGGTGTGACCGCTGCGATGATGATTCTTCTAGAGACCTCTTCTTGGAGCCGGAACCGAACAATCTTGGTTGATCTTGGTGCGGTTTCGGAGCTCATCGAACTTGAAATAAACTCAACTGGCGAGAAGAGAACCACTGAACTTGTGTTGGGAATCTTGTCTCGTTTGTGTTGTTGCGCAGATGGCAGAGCCGAGTTTCTTGCTCATAGATGCGGAATTGCGATTGTGACAAAACGGTTGTTGAGGGTTTCAGCTGCAGCAGACGATAGAGCTCTCTCTATACTAAGCACAGTATCTAAATACTCGCCGGAAAGTGAAGTGGTGGAAGAGATGGTTAGCGTTAAGACGGTGGATAAGCTTTGTTCTGTCATAAGGATAGACTGTGGTTTAAGCTTGAAGGAGAAGGCGAAAGAGATACTTAGAGATCATTTTGATGAGTGGAAGAAGTTTCCATGCATTGATGTAGCTCTAGTTACTAAGCTTTTAAGCTCTTCACACAAGGATAGACTCTAGTTTTAGCACTTTTTCATTGTGAACCCACAAAAGTATTGTATGCATTCAGTGAGTCGATCCCTCCATCGACCAATTAGAGCAACTTTTGCTATACTCTAGATGATGATGTATATAATTTAGAGATACATCACCCATTGAATGATGCATTGATCTTAATCAAGGGTAACAAAAACCACACTGGAGTTATACTTAAAACAAATTGTACGGACATGTGGCAACAAACATAAACACGACACTAGCTTTTTGATTTTCAAGATGATCAAAATTCAACCAAACTAAAATTCAGAGAAAAAATCTGCAAGTTCGCCATTAGAGAAAAAAAAACTTATCGCCTGCGCATACCACGGCCACGACCTCCACCACGTCCTCTTCCCATAGCTCCGGCAGCATCTCCCTGTGCGCTCTCAGACTGCATATTTGTTATACAATTATCAACACATTCTCAAAACATACAAAAGACGAAAATGAGAGCAAATGTTAATTACTTTAGGATTCTTCACGGTTTCATCCACACTTAGAATAAGGCAAGCTGCTTCAGTTGCAGCGTTTATAGCATTAATCTGCAACAACAGAAGGGACACAACCAATTATCAATAAACTTTGTAGACATTTTCATAGCTGGCACAATAGTTTATAGAATCTTGCAATACCTTCACAACTGCTGGTTCCCAGACGAAGTTAGCAAATGAATCAGCTATTCCACCAGTGTTGATGTCCACTCCATATGAAGCTCCTTCACCTGTTATAACACAGACATGATGGCATCATCAAATGCGATTACTATGCCTATCAAAAGACGTTACATCAAGCTTGTGAGCGTCAGAGAAGGCTCACCGCTTTGCATAGCGTGTTTTTGTCTTAATTTATTTAGGACATCAGTTGCATCAAATCCAGCATTGTCACATAGCTGTCGTGGAATAACCTGTAATACATACCACAATCGATGTGAATTCAAATATTTTTTTCTCAAAT
This sequence comes from Sinapis alba, assembly GCA_012274485.2. NCBI lineage: Eukaryota > Viridiplantae > Streptophyta > Magnoliopsida > Brassicales > Brassicaceae > Sinapis > Sinapis alba. The sequence goes on along the minus strand of MU106078.1, from coordinate 183,144 downwards.
GCCCAATAACACAGAACACAGCTACGAAGCTCCTCTTAATTTACGCATAGTCGCATGGCAATTATGTAATTTTCAAATATTCAAGAGGGGACAAAAGCAAAGCATCCAAATCAGTCAGAAGTGTACCTCCAGGGCCTTTGCATACGAGTTGATGAAAAGCTGTGACTTCCCTGCAATTGTTCTTGAATGCTGCCTTAGGTACTTGCTTATCTCCATCTACAACAGGGAGCAGTCTCTTTCATTGTCTATGCTATTAACCTATGTATAAAATTTAAAAGCTAAACCGCAGTGGATGAAGGATACTCACATCTATAGCTCCACCTCCAGGAACAACAGTTGAGTTTTTCACAGCTCTTCTCACAATCATAATAGCATCATGCAAACTCCGCTCAGCTTCTTCGATGAACTGCCATTAACGTTTCAAAGAAAGTCATATCAATGCTGATTTTTTTTGTTTTCATTAAGCCTCCAATATTTGATGTATACCTACCTGATCAGCACCACCACGGAGGACAATAGTTGCTGTACGTCCTGAAGGGCAACCACTGAATATGTTAAACCTCTCCCCACCAACTTGTTTTTCCTCAAATATCTCACAAGTTCCGAGAACCTGTACAGTGTACATATAACAACAACTGATTTAAACGAACATAATCAACAAGTCGCTGAAAGCTTATTAGCATATCTAGATATGCAAGCAAAGAAATTCAATTTTTCACTAGCCTCGGGTATTATATTGTTAACACTTGTCTGAACTGTTCCTCCCGCGGCAGCAGCCACGCGATTAAGATCTTCTTCTGCTACACGGCCAGCGCAGAAAATATCACGATCTGCAAAATACTGCAAAAAATGCCAACATATTTTAGTTAAATGAGCAAAATACTCTTGATTAATACGAAAATGAATTAAATAGAGTAACTAATATGACAAAACAAAACATATTCGTACACTAAAACATGGTACCTATAAGCAACCAATTTTATTATTATGCCTCAAAGATGTCGAAAGATCTCTCAGGAAATAAAGAAAGACGTCAAGAGGCAATCGAGAAATTAGGAAGCAACAAACCTGAGTAGCTAGATCACCAATAGCCAATCGAGAAAGAACAACTTTTGCTCCACTTTCGACACATTTGTCTAGCTTGTCATAAATGATATTCCATTCTGCATCAACTATTGACTGGTACTGTGATGGATCTGACAGCCTGTGAACAAATGACAGGAGTCAAGTCAAGTCAGGCCAAAAGATCATTAATTGAAGGGGACATTATAACAGAACGAGGCAGAATTCGAACCTGATCTCAGCGTTTTCCTTCTCAGATTTCAACTCCAATTCAATGTTAAGCAGTAGGATTTTGGGATTAAGAAACTTCTTTGGCTGTTGTTCAAACCCCGCGTATGAGAATGTCTTTTTGAAAGCCACACCATCAACTAGGAAAGAGTCTCGCATGTTACCACCAGGAACCTGCAAAGAAAACCATAACACTAGCTTAGAAGCATCATTAACCTGGCTATAAAAGCATAAGCACAAATGTGATTTTATTTACAGGACTTGGATATTGAAAATTCCCAATCTAGGACAATCTGTTATATATGCGAACCATTTGTCCCATTAAGTAATATCCCCATTCACTTCACCAAATCTAACTGGAACTTAGAAAAGAAAGGCAGTGAATAGTAGCGGAATGAAGCAGACAATGCTACTTGTAATGGTGGCGACTAGAAAAATGCTTTAAATAACGTAAGTGATATCCTATTGAATAGCCAGAGTTTTAAATAGCACTATAAACAGAACATAAGTGCATAAAAATTCAAGTAACATGAACTTATGACACAACGCAAAGCTAATAAGCTTTTTTTTTTTAAAGTCTTTCACCTTTTTGATCCCAATCAAATTTAGCCTGTCATCATCCCCAATGGCCATAACAGCATCAACAACCATAGTAGCAAAAAACTCCTTTTCTCCACCAATAAGCTTAGAGGAAAGAGTGGTAGCAGCACATTTAGCCAACAAACCTTTCTTTTCCTCTACACTCTTCCCCTCAATGCTAACAGCGAGTTCTTTCACCTTCTCAATCGCCTAGATAGTAAAACAGTAGCGATTACGGTAACAAAAGATCCAAAAGTCCTAAAGACTTGCAATTTCACCAAGAACAAGACAATACAACAAACCAAAGTGCTTGCAGTGCGATAACTTCTAATCAAATTCTGGGAGTGAACACCATCCTCCACAAACGGCTTAGCTTCCTTCAAAAACTCAGATGCAAGAAGAACAACCGTAGTTGTTCCATCACCAACCTAACCAACAACAAAAGCAGAAGAAACTTCAAAGCTCATAAACTCAATCACACATTCTAAGATCTTCACACTTAATAATACAAACACTGAAGATTCAAGATCCATCTCAACAGTATCGAAGCCAAATCGCACCTCTGAGTCTTGAGATTTGGCGATGTCTACTAGGATCTTAGCGGCGGGGTGGACGATATCGAGGAGCTTCATGATGGTAGCGCCGTCGTTGGAAATGGTGACGGATCCCTTATCGTCGTGGATGAGCTTATCCATCCCTCGTGGACCGAGCGTGGTTCGAACCACATCGCCAACCGCCGTGACGGCGTTGATGTTGCTCACGAGCTGCGCTTTCCCCTGGGAAGTGTCTGTGCCTTCCTTTAGCAGAATGATTTGCGGTTGCTGCTCCCACCAAAGTAAGATTCACATCAGTCAGTATCTGAAAACGAATATATACACATAGAGTGTAGATGCAACTTACCATCATTGACGCCATTGTAGATGCGTAAAAGAGCTACGGGAGAGAAGAGTGAGATTTAGGGTTTAGTTTTTGGTCTTGTGTGTCATATAGGAGTGACGAGATCGATCAATGATTTTATATCTAGACCGGCCGGTCGAACCAATAAATCCGGAACTTTAAGAATAATCTTATTTGAATCCATTTCATTTTTCTTTTTTGAACCTAGCAAATGTGACCCGGTCAAAATTAGTTTTCATTGCTTGTCTCAACATATATTAAGAGGATCCGCAGCAGTCGATAATCTCTCACCAAAAATAATAATGTTTTAATAGAAAAAAATTTAAAATTTACAACTTTTCTATTAAAATATTATTTTTGATGAAATTTTTTTAATGAGAAATACTCACTAATAATGCTCTAACACACCTTATCTAAAGCTAAAGAAATTAGTGCAAAGAATTTTATTTTATAGTTGACAACAACATTTAGTAGCAATAATATAACTTATAAACTGCAATAACCATATACTTTCAAACAGACTCCTATGTTAAATATTAAGTAAAATATAGATCAACTAGTGTGTAAAAGACATTGATTCTGTTACTGTATCTATGTTCAAGTAGAAACTTGTAGCTTGTGATTAGAACTAGGAATTTGATTCAATATACTGTATATGGGTTATGTTTCTTTTGATCCTTCGCAAAGTGCATGTGGGTCAATTGTTGTAAGAAATTTAATATGTAAATGCGGATAGGGGTCAAGTTTATATATTGCAGGTTGGATATGTGTTGACTTAATTTAAATTACGAGTATTCACCAATTTTGTAATTTAAAATATATATATATAAATACAATAGTTATATTATTTTAATTATATAAATATATAATTTATGTTTTAAAATAAATAAGGCAATTCTCTTAAATATCTATTTTTAAGTTTTTGTCACAAAAATAGCCCTTAGAAAAAAATGACCAAAATAGCATTTTTTTTTTGAAATTTTTAATTTAAAAAAAAAAATTTGAAATTTGAAACTCTATCCTCAAACCCACCCCTTTACTCTAAACCCTAAAGTCTAAATTAGTTAACCCTAGGGGTATAAATGCATATTAATAAAAAATTTAGCTTCAAAAAAAACTATTGTAGTCATTTTTTTTCTTAAGAACTATTTTTGTGAATAACAAACTAAAAGAGACTATTTAAGAAAATTTCTCAATAAATAATTAAAATAATTATATTTTAAATTTAAATGTACATACAAGTTCTAAGATTACCCATAAATTTTAGGACATGTGCAAATTGACTATCTTCTTTTTGTGAATTATATGGATTATATTTTTTAAATAAAAAGTAACTTAATCCGGTGGAACAGTTAAGTGGAATGGTTTGACTTGTTTGCCAGCACTACTTGTGATGCTCTCCCTACTTAGTTTTATGGGTTAAAATTTGAAGTTGCATTTTCTTCTAATCTTTCCCACCTTAGTTTGTGATTGTCTTTGGACCTCAGTTCGAACTAACTTTGACGGTTAGTGATTTGGGCATTAAGGTTTCTCGTTCTTATTCATTCCAGACGCAGCGTTTTGCTAATCTAAGGATAATAATTCATCTGAAAATTAAGGCCTAAGGACAGAAAAATGGCCCATCCACCCTAACAATTTCATTTGTGTTAAATACGAACTAAATAAGTGATTATTGCTAAATAAAACCTTAACCCAATTGTAATTAAAGAAAACTATTCGAATTTTGAAAAATGTGTCTAAAGCTACTACGGTCTGACGGTCTGACAAAACAATGTCGTTTTAGTGTTTTTTAAAAAAATATAAAAGAAATGTTCTTTTTTGCACTTGAACCCAAAACTTGTCATCTTTTTTAACCAGCTCTTAAATCACTATACTAAAGTAGATTTTTAAATAACAAAATTTAGACTGATAAATATAGTATGATGTTTCTTCATCTTCTCCATCTGAAGTATTTTATATATAATGGAACCTAGGACTTGGAAGTGATGTGGACAAAGATATGACTAACTGGCTTAATTTCATACTCAGCCTAAACAAAGACATGAATCATGGTACAAAGTCCTCATAATTGTTAATCATGTAGCAACCGCATGAAAAGAAAGAGATCTCCTTCTGTCACATTGGAGTGATGTGAGTGAGTCGGTTAGAGTTACGGATTAGGCCAATGGTTCATATTTCTGTTTGCACTGCTTGTGAATTTTATGTTCTATTATATAGAAAAAGCTTAGTTGAAGAAGATGAAAAATTAGCATTATATATATAACTAACATTTTTAATAGTCTATTGTAAGTTTGTTTTAGTTGGTTGAGAAGTTTGGTTAAACACTAGCGAACCTAAGGTTCGCTGTATTTAGCACCATTTGGCTCGCTTTAGCACGACTGAAAATGTTAGAGTTTGAATATATCTTTTTCCCCGCCCAAGGACTTTTACATATCTTCGAAATTTCTATAGAAAACAATTATTTTCTTCTTCTTTATATATGTTTTGATGTTTTATTTCAATCAGAATATAGTAACCGTGTGATGTGCTGCTTACCATACTTAGACGCTACACGCTTTCACTTTCACCTTTCCGTAGCCGCCATCGTTACTTACTGGGAAGCTTCAACGTCAACCATTGAGTCCTCCTCTTTTGACCTCTTCCTCCTAAAATCTTTTAATACGCTAAAATAACCCATTTGGACTTTTCCTCTCTCTCTCTCTCTCTATACCTTCTTCCGTCGTTCAACAAACCGTGTCATTGACTCATAACGACTTTCCGTTGGATCTGAATCTCTCTTTCTCTCTCTCTCTCTCTCTCTCGCAATGAACGATCTGTTTTCAAGCTCGTTCTCCCGCTTCCGCAGCAGCGGAGAACCATCCCCTCGCCGAGACCCCACCACCGGAGTTCAGATGGCGCATCCCGCCTCGGGAGTGAACCTCGACAAGTTCTTCGAAGACGTTGAGTCTGTGAAAGAAGAACTAAAGGAGTTAGATCGTCTCAACGACACACTCCAATCCTCTCACGAGCAGAGCAAGACGCTTCACCATGCTCAAGCCGTTAAAGATCTCCGCTCCAAGATGGACGCTGACGTTGGTGTAGCTCTGAAGAAAGCCAAGGTGATTAAGGTTAAACTTGAGGCGCTTGATCGATCCAATGCTGCTAACCGGAGCCTACCTGGTTGTGGACCTGGATCCTCCTCGGATCGTACACGGACGTCTGTTCTCAATGGTTTGAGGAAGAAGTTGAAGGACTCCATGGATAGTTTTAACCGCTTGAGGGAGCTTGTCTCGTCTGAGTATAGAGAAACTGTACAGAGGAGGTACTTCACCGTCACCGGCGAGAATCCCGACGAGAAGACTTTAGATCGACTCATTTCTACAGGTTAGTGAAATAGTTTTCTTCGGCCACAAAAAAATTCCTTAAAAATCACAAAAGAAAAAGAGTTGGACACGGACTCACCAAAAACCAACGATTTTTGAAGCAGTATCAAATGCTTCGTATTAATTTGAGTTGGACTTCTTATTATATATTTCTTCCGTTTCATTAAGATAGATGTTTTAGAGTTTTTACATATATTAAGAAAACATATTAAATTTTGATTATAATTATTACATGCATCGAAAAAATAATCAATCAAAAATCAATAAACACAATTAATTTTATTCAAATTTACTATTTATAATTATTACATGCATCAAAAATGTAAAAAAAATAATCTTTTTGAAACAAATTTTTCTTCCTAGAATATAAATCATTTTGAAATGGAAGGAGTATTAGACAGTCCTTTGTCTTGTGCTAGTTAGTATGTATAGTAATTCAAACAGAATGCTAGTTTGTTTATTTTCTACGAGCATATAATTATGATGAGAAAAAAAAGAGCATATAGTTATGACTGGTTCTAACAGAATGCTAGTTTGTTTATTTTCTTGTGCTAGTTAGTATGTATAGTAATTCAAAAAAAGTTGTTCTCACACGTTCATATGAGTGGTGTGTAACATCGGGGGACTATTTCTACTGTTTTATTACAGGAGAAAGTGAGACGTTCTTGCAAAAAGCAATACAAGAACAAGGAAGAGGAAGGGTCTTAGACACCATTAACGAGATCCAAGAAAGGCATGACGCGGTTAAAGACATTGAGAAGAATCTCAGGGAGCTTCACCAAGTGTTTCTAGACATGGCCGTGCTGGTGGAGCACCAGGGAGCTCAGTTAGATGACATCGAGAGCCACGTGGGCCGAGCTAGCTCCTTTATTCGAGGTGGAACAGAGGAGCTACATACCGCTCGGGTTTACCAGAAGAACACCCGTAAATGGACATGTTACGCTATTATCATTCTCATTATCATCATAGTTGTTGTGGTTCTTGCTGTTGTTAAACCATGGCAGAACAACGGAGGTGATGGTGGCGGTGGTGGAGGAGGAAGTCAGCCAGCTCAAGGTCAAGTGCCACCACCAAGTCCTCCTCAGGCAAGGCGTCTTCTGTTACGTTGAAGTGAGTTTTGTAGTTTGCAAATATATTCTTTCTTTGAAAACCACTTCATCAGACCAGCATTGTGTTTCTACTTATTACAGCTGAGTTTTCTTGTAAACCACCTTTTTTTTTGTTTTTTTTTTTTGGGAAATATCAAACATTTAATAGATTATTTTCTGTATCTATCTATGTTGGTGGCTATATTTTTTTCTTCCCTATAGTTTGTTGTTGTGTGTGATTGAAGTAGATAAAAATTTCGAACAAAAAAAAGGTTAGATTAAGATCAACCAGTAACACAAAAACTATACTCCCTCCGTTTCATATTAGTTGCCGTTCTAGGTTTATGCACACAGATTAAGGAAACATTTAATTTTACACATTTTCAAAATAAAATCACTATTACCAATACACCTAACCATATATCAACCAATAGAAAAATAGAATAGAGAATATTACCAATAAATTTTGCATTGAAAACCGAAAACGACACTTATTTTGAAACAAAAATTCTACTCCAGAACGACATCTAATTTGAAACGGAGGGAGTATTAGTCTTTGATAATGGGCCTTTTAAGCCCAAGAAGTAGAAAGATAAACCAGTTTGGTTTAAGTTGGTCGATTTCCTAAGCTTATGTATATTTCTGATTTATTGTAATGCTAAACTGATTAGGATTAGGATTAGGATTTGGGCTTTCTAAACTCACTAGGAATAGGTTTTGGTTTTCATATTATATTATGAATAAGACTAAGGTGTTTTAGTTAGAGTAGTCTGCTTAGTTTCTATAAAAGTCAGAAGTTGCACATATTGTAACTCACACTTTCATTTAATAAAACTAGAGCTTTTGGCTTCTTAAAAATGTCCCTTTGGGGACGCCCTTACCTAGTCCACGCGTGGACACCTTCATCACCTTAATCTCTTGAAATCCAACGTCGTGGATGAGATATTCAGAGCTAATAAGCGAGGCGCACTCGTAGCTGCTGAACCGAACAACTCTAGAGCATACCATAACTCTATTGTGAAGATCACCCAACGTCCTGGAGCTTCTCAGGCTCAAAGATCCGCTGTCATTCCTCAAGGGTGATTGGGACAAAGTTTTCCTATCCAAGGCTGCACCATGTGGTATTAGAGCCATTTGTGGGTTTAGGGTTTGATGATCTGCAACAAGGATCACAAAAATCCATCAACAGTCCATCAATCTTCAATGTCTTCTCACAGAATACAAGAAGTTAAGGCAAACCCACAAGCAACATGGAAGAGAGTTGCAACCAGCCAGACTTTAATTTTTAGTAAAAACCAATTGGATGACTTCGAGCTGAGATCTTTAACCAAATCATGAAGAATCAAGGCAAAGGGCAGAGGTGGAGATCAAAAACGTCCAAGACAACCAAGCTACTTGCATTGTATAAGTTTGGGAAATGGTCACTAGCACCACTAGGAGCAAGAGAAAATATTCAGCTAGTTCATGCGCTATCAACAAACACAGTCCGACAAACAGGAAAACAAACTTCTAAGCCATGCTCACAAACAACTGAGAAGAAACCTGGGAAGACACCATAGATTGAACCAACATTGGCTACTCCTTGTCAAGTAGAACATTCAATCATTCAACTAGAACAAGAGGAGCACGCACCAGGAGCTTTGTGTGGTCCTATTCTCGGCCAAACCAAGGCTAAAGAAGAAGAAAAACTTGATGGGGCGCTTGTAGTTCATAAGGAATCATATGAGCCTTTGATTGAATAAGGTGGATCTATTAGCTTTGCTTCTTATTATTTACTGAGCATGTCTCTTGTTAGATTCAGTCTCATGGATCACTTAAAACTTGCCAAGGATCTGCACAACTTCATCTTTGAACCATGAGGAAAGCTATGTGAGTTTAGGAGCAATAACAACATTCTGGTTCAAAGAGCAACAACCAAGCTGAGTATGCACGAAATATTCATACTCAAAGAGCAGGATTTGAGGTCAAATCCTTTTAAAAAAGGAGGGGAAAATGTAGCTCAAATCAGCAGCAAAGGCAAGATGAAAGAGAGCAAGTCTGAATTGCATGAACTACTTAAAGACTTGCAGACATGACCTCATCATCCGAGACCAAAACAACACGTGGTTCATACTGATGTGGAGTCTAGGAAGAGCTTGTATCAAACTCCATCAATGGTACAAGCAAGGGTATCCAGTGAAAACATGTTCAAGACTGAGTTCTTCACTCTACATGTTGACTAGAGTTGACTTGTGGGAGAGTGTGGAAAGACCAGGGATGACCCAACATAGGCAAAGGACGATCCTACACTGAAGAGTGAGTATGGGGATCATTGTACACGACCTCCTGATCAGGAGACTCATATCAGTCGATTCACATTGAGTTTGGATTGAATTGGGTTGAGAGAGGGTTGTAATCTGCTTATTCTCAACCATATGGGATTGGAACGTCCACCAGAGTGTGGAATAAGGTTCTTAGTCAGTCATGAAGAGCCAGCATTACTTTCTGAGATGTCTCGTGTGCTAAGCGTCTTTACATCCAAAACAATGTATAAGAAGGATATGAATGTGTTTATCATCTTGGAGGGTTTGGATTTGAGGACAAATCCTTTTAAAGAAGGAGAGGATGGTGCGATCCTGACCAGCCTCAACCTGAGAGATTTGAAGACAAACTATGAAACAGCTAGGAGAGTGATCAAGACACAATCTATTGAGATGTTTAGAAGCTTTAATGATATGATCATAAAGATTTTGGACAAAGAAAAAACAAAGGCCACTCATGGTGCAACCTTTGGTATACTTGTTTAGACATTGGATCAACATGGATTACATGACACTAACCAGGAGAGACTTCAAGCTAGCAAGAAACACATAGAGATTTAACAAAGATCAGATGGTATCTTCATCAAAATTCAATGGAGCAGAGTGTTACAAGGATCAAGAAGGATCTGTTTGTGTGCAAACTGGACAAGGAATACATCAAGGATGGGCTGGGCCTTAACATGGACGTGCCTAAGAAGATGTTGGCTGAAGATGGGCCTTTTAAGCCAAAGAAGTAGAAAGATAAACCAGTTTGGTTAAAGTTGGTCGATTTCCTAAACTTATGTGTATTTCTGATTTATTGTAATGCTAAACCAATTAGGATTAGGATTTGGGCTTTCTAAACTCATTAAAAATAGGTTTTGGTTTTCATATTATGAATAAGACTAGGGCGTTTTGGTTAGAGTAATGTGTTTAGTTTCTATAAAAGCCAGAAGTTGCACATATTGTAACTCACACTTTCATTCAATAAAACCAGAGCTTTTGGCTTTTTAAAAATGTCCATTTGGGAACACCCTTACCTAGTCCACGTGTGGACACCTTCATCACATTAATCTCTTGAAATCCAACGTTGTGGATGAGATATTCATAGCTAATAAGCAAGGCGCACTTGTAGCTGCTGAACCGAACAACTCTAGAGCATACCATAGCTATATTGTGAAGATCACCCAACGACCTGGAGCTCCTCAGGCTCAAGGATCCGCCGTCATCCCTCAAGTGTGATTGGGACGAATTTTCTATCCAAGACCACACCATTTGATTTTTATAAAAGACAGATTTTGTGGAAACTAGCATCTTACTCAACAATCTGGAAGTCTTCGTCCTACATTTCCTCCCTATCGACTTCTAGCAGCAACAAACTAGCGGCATACTTAACAGTCTACCACATCTGGAAACAGAAGAACAATGTCTCAGTATCTTTAGCCGTCATAAACAAAGTCATAGAGCAAGATGTTCGTAGTGTCATTTTTGCAAGGAGTTCGTGGAGGAGATTTAAACGTTTTTGAAATCATCCTTCAATATTGGCTAGTGTAATCTGGATTAACACGTTTGTAAGATTATCTCCAATGGCTCATCATTTTGAGGGAACATCAAAAGAAGAAGAAAAATATTTTTTAATGGTGCATCACTTTGAAAAAAAAAAAAGAATATGAATATTATCCACTCAAATTTAAGAAAACACTATTTAGTACTTCATTTTTTACTATTGAACTTTTTACTTACAAATTGATCCTTAAATTTTGTATAGTTTTATTTTATATCTAAATGATTAAATATTTTTGTTTTATATTTTATTGAAATTAATAAATTTTCATTAATACAATATATAATTTTATATAAATCATTATTTATTCTTTTAGAAACAAAACTTATTTATAAAATAGAGATTTAGCTAAAAGAAAAATTATAGTTGGGTAAAATTTGTAAGTTTTTAAAATACATAGCATTATTAGAACTAATAATAATTATAAGTATTAATAATAGAAATACTTGGAATATTCCACTGTAACATCTTTCACCTTTTGTTCCTTTGGTTTATGAAAATTTTGCTAAAAATAATATTATGAAAATGAAGTAACTACGAGAATAATTTAAATACTATTCAGAAATTCTTTGATAAAATCATAAATATATAGCATTGAATGTGTTCGTTATTAAAATTAATATATAATAAATTCATTGTATTTACTAAGGCTGGGCAATCGGAGTCCCATTCGAGTTTCTGTTCGGGTTCATTCGGGTTTTGGGTTCATGAATTTCAGTTCTGGTCGGTTTCGGTTCGAGTTTAGTCGGGCTTGGTTCAGTTTATTTATATCTCCAAGATCCGGTAAAATCCAAAATAGTTTTGGTTTTGGATATTAATCGGGTTATCGGTTCTAAAATACTAACTAATACTTATTTAAGCTCAATATATTTCTATTTTCAATAAATTTGTGTACTTGAATTCCTTAAATCATATTGTTGTCCTTAAAAATAATATTGCGAGACTTGTTTATCAACAATACAAGACTCATCTTTGAATTATACGTGACAACATCATACAAATCATGATTCATGACAAACCAAAGCCTTGTACTACGAGAATTATACTAAATAAAATGAAAAAAATAACAACTAGCAACTCTGTAGACATAAAAAAATATTTAAACATAAAAAACAACAACAAAATTGTTTAAACTTCAAAACCAAGTTTATTCATAACTGAAATTCAAATGCAATTGTCAAAATATAAAAATATTATTATTGACTGAATAAAATATATATTCATGTGATAGATAATTATTTTAGGTACTCAATAATATTTTAGTGTGTTTTGGATACATATTAAGAACTGAGATTGGGTTTGGTATCAGTTCTTTTTGAAGTTTTGAATTTTTTCTATTTTTTGGATATTCATTTGGGTTCGAGTTTGTTTTGGATAAAACTCATAACCCGAAATATCGTAAAACAAAATCCATTTGGTATTTATGTCGGGTTCAGAACGGTTCAGATTCATTTTTATTGGATTGGGTTCGGTTTGGATTTTCGGATTCGGTTTATTTGCCCAGTCTTATTTACTATACCGTGAATTATATTGTTCTCTCATGTTTGAAAATAAATTAAAGTTATGTATTATTGTTAACAAATTAGTTAATATTGACTATGACCACGAATTATATTGTTCTCTTGTGATATAAATGATAACGGTCAATATTAAAAATGCATCCGCTATTTTTTGGAAACAAATTTTACATTCTTCTTAGATTTTAAATTCTATACAAAATATAACAATATTACTAGCAAATAAAAATTAAAACACATTGACTGATGCGAAAAATTATTTTGGTGTTCTATATTTCATCACAAACTCTCAACCTCTCTAGTTCTACTATAAAAGAACCTACAAAGACAATATTATCTCACACAAGCCGGAAAAAAAAATTAAAAAGAGAGATCAAACTCAAAGAGCTAATCATCATGACAAAGAAGGTAAAACTTGCATTGATGGCAAATGAAAACTCAAGAGCAGTAACTTTGAAGAGAAGGAGCTCGGGGCTAGTAAAAAAGGTAAAAGAACTATCAATATTATGTGATGTAAAAGCTTGTTTGATTATGTTCTCACCTAAAGAGATTGAGCCAATGGTGTGGCCATCTGCTGAAGCGGCTCGTAACCTCCTCAAAGACTTCAATGACTTACCGGATTTCATGAAGAAGAAGAATGAGACGACTCTGGAGTCATATCTGAAGGAGAAGATTCATGAGAATTTGAGGAAGACTCAGAAGGAGAACATGGAGTGTAAGATAGATCAGTTGATGGTGCAACTAAGTAGCTTCCCTAAACTTGATGATCTTGATGTGAAAGAGATCTATTCATTGATCTCTTCCACAAAGGATGCTATAATGCATTTAAGGAATAAGGTAGGTTATGTTCAGAATTTTCCTCTTCGCGATCCACCGGTGTATCCATTTGAAGAGCAATTCAAGGAGTTTAGGACCACCACAGGAGGTGGACAGGAAAAGGAGAGAGCTAGGAAGACTTATGAAGAAGTGAACATGGCTAGCATTGGTTCTTCAAAGGAGAAGCAAAGTTACTACTTGATGGATGAATGGATTTTCCCATCTCTTTGAAACTATCTTTGTGTGTTCAATTTTTCTGTTTCTAGATTATTGTTTGTGTTTGTATGCTTTTGGATTTATGGATCTTTATTGTCTTGTTATTTTTAATAACCATGATGATAGTGTTAGGCATAAATCTAAAATCCGAACTGGACCCAAATAAAAAAATCCAAACAGATATTTGATCAGGAATGTAGAAATACCCGAATGATCTACTTGATGGATGAATGGATTTTCCCATCTTTGAAGTCACCTTCCTCTCAAACTGATCAGAAAATCATGATGAAAATGGAATCTTACAACAACAACACTCTAGACCCTAGATGTTATCAGAGTTATCAACCATATCAAGGAAGTAACAGCAATGGATACCATAAATTGGAGATGGAGCCGACCTTTCCACCAATGTTGGCCTTCCCTGGTTTTGTTGGGTCAGTCTCTCACCCTTCCAAAATCATCTCAACATAAATAATATTCCAGCAATGTCTGTGAATACATCAAAGCAATTTTCCTATGATTTAAGGAGCCATGAGGAACAAAGCAGTATTCACAAGAGCAGTGACATAGATGATCGCCAAGAGCCACCACCATCAGCCAGTGAAGAAACCGCAGAAGAAGGTAACGTTGGTGCTAAAGTCATTTGATTTTAATATGGATTGACTGGGAATTAGTAATCATCATTTTCTAGATTACTAGAAATGTATTATGTTTTAAGTTTGGTATGAATTTCTTTTAAACTATGTTTGTGTGTTGTTTGATTTTTCTGTTTCCAGATTATGTTTTGTGTTTGTATGCTTTTGGATTTTTATGGATCTTTATTAACTTGTTATTTTGAATAATCGTGATTAGGCATGATGGGGCTGGCCATAAAATTCAAACCGGACCCCAATCAAAAAACCTAAACCGTTATTCGATCCGAAATGTAAAAATACCAAACAAATTTTGTTGGGTGATACATAACATATATGAACCTGAAGTGTTATTAAACAAACCCGAATAATGAACTCGAAAAAAACTGAATTAATAGTCAATATAAATATTATATATATATATATATGTGTGTCTTTCTAATAATTAATTCAATGTTTATTTTGCTATGATATATAAAAGTAAGTATTAAAACTTAAATAAATATTTTAAATATTTAATTACCTATAAATAAGTACTTCTTAATTTTTTTTAGAAATAACAAGTTTACTCTAACTATAAGATAATTCATATTGCTTACAAACTATGTTTGTTTTGATGCTTGATGTAACAGTGTTGTTATTTTATCAGTTTGATACGTGTTGGATTATTTTCTATTCAGTTTTAAGTTTTTTTTCTTATGTTTTTCTATAAAATTTTGTCTTTTACATCGAATATATTCAAACCAAACTGAGATAACTCGAATTCAAACAATAAATGGTAACTTAAAAGGTTGTATGATGTATTAAAATAGAAATGAACATGAAGTGTTATTATCCGAATCTAACTCATACTTTGAAAAAGAAATATGAGAATGTGACTTAGGAGGATGAATATGAAAATCCAAAATACCCGACCCTAACCTGAATGAGTACCAGAACGCCCATACCTAAGGCATGGGCATAAAATCCATAACTTGGAATCTAAATCAACCCCGAACCAAAAAAACAGATCCGTACCTGATCCAAAATATAAAAAAATACCGAAGGGGTCTTGTAGTGCGTTACAAAACATATTTGAACCCTAAGTGTTATTAGCCGAACTTGAACGGGTAACCGAAAAGCCCTGAATAAAAAAAATCCCAAAATTATCTAAATAAACTGACATGATTGTCCAAATTAATATGCAATATAAGTATTTCAAACAAAAATATGTACTTCAAATATTTAATTCTATATTATTTTGATATTATATCTAAAAGTAAGTATTTTAAATTTAAATAAGTACTTTAAATACCTACATCTCTATAAATAAATATTTATGTTTTGTTTTTAAAATTTAGAGTTTACTTCAGATATATTTAAACTAAATTGATATAACCTGGATCCGGATGATATATGTGGTTGCTTTATAAGTTGTAGGATGTGATACAAATTAGAATCAAAACCTAATAAGTACTTACAAAATTTACTAAAATAAAACCTATAATATGATACAAATTAAAACCAAAGCTCGAAAAAATCCGATCCATAACAGGTTTCCAAACGCCCTGATTTAACCATGATGTCCAACTAATGAATAGTTCCCAAACCTATGATATGATACAAATTAAAACCCAAACTCGAAAACCCGATCCATAACGGGTTCCCAAACGTCCTGATTTAACCCTGATGTCCAACTAATGAATAGTTCACAATGTCTCTTTGAGAAAATCAGAATATTGTATACTTAAAAGGAAAAAGAATAGTGTATACTACCTACCGTATACAATTTCGTTAAAGACATGTTATTTATCAAATGTAAAATTTGAGTATTATTTACAAAAGGCATTTGTTATTATTAAAAGAAAAAAAAAATCCAACTTCCAAGTATATCCCTATCTGACTATTAACTTCATGAAAAGTTACAATCCAAGTAATAAAATACAGAATATATATGGCATACAATCATGCGAGCAAGAGACCAAGAATTAAAAACACACAAAAGCAGGAGAGAAATAATACAAAAAAATACAAAAGTAGCAAGCTACACACACAAAGGAGAAAGAAACTCATCAGAAGATGTTACTGAATTGGCTGCTTAGCGAATCCTTAAGATTAGAGTAGAGGCCATAAAGTGAGTACTGCTTCAGATTTGCAACTTCATACCACGAGTTCAACGCGGTGTAATGCTTATCCGTTCCTGAAAACGCCAATTGGATCCCCAAGCTACAATCTACTTGGCCTCCTTGGTTCTTGCAGCTTTGTCTTTTGATTGCGCATTCTTCTTTGTTGAGGCACACGAATTTGGCGTCTCCAGTACATTTGGAGCATCCATCTTTCTTCCAGAACAAGTTCTCAAGCCTGCCCTTTTGGAACTCAAGAACCTGGAAA
This sequence comes from Sinapis alba, assembly GCA_012274485.2. NCBI lineage: Eukaryota > Viridiplantae > Streptophyta > Magnoliopsida > Brassicales > Brassicaceae > Sinapis > Sinapis alba. The sequence continues at coordinate 166,534 of MU106078.1, read as the reverse complement.
TTTAACCAAGATAATTGCACAAAATAAAGATTAGCATAGGTGAAACAACGGTAGAAATTTCTATAAGATGAATGAGGCTTATCCATTTACAAGGGTGAAGCTTGTCACGACGTGATCATTGTCTGCAACCATAATCGGAACTGATCTTGCAGCGTATTTTGCACCAGCGAATGCTACCATATATCCCTTTGATGAATCCTGTAATCGCAAAGTATCATCATGAAAACCAGTAATTTTGTAAACTAACACACACACACACAATCAAAGACCTCTACTTCTAAGCAACATGAATTTGACAGGACAAAACTCTGTTTACAAAATCTCATCTCACTAAAAACAACAAACACAGAAAGAAACCTCACATTCCAAGAACAGACATTAGTTTCCAAAACCTTTATTACAGATGACAAAAACTGATTCTATCATGCACATCATAACTTAACCTGCTTATCCCCTGCCGAGAAGAATCTGACAGGAAAAAACTCTGTTTACAACATCTCATCTCACTAAAAACAACAAACACAGAAAGAAACCAGACATTCCAAGAACAGACATTAGTTTCCAAAACCTTTATGACAGATGACAAAAGATGATTCTATCATGAACATCATAACTTAACCTGCTTATCCCCTGCCGACAGGAATCTGACAGGACAAAACTCTGTTTACAACATCTCATCTTACTAAAAACAACAAACACAGAAAAAAAACCCACACATTCCAAGAACATACATTAGTTTCCAAAACCTTTAGACCAATAACTTAGCATCCAGACAACTAGCAAAGCTTGTCAATAGAGCAAAGTTGACAACTTTATAAGCTGGGATCTTGACAAGTCAACTAAACTAAACTAATCTGGGCAGATAAGCTCCGATCCAACCGACAATAGATCAGAACCTGCAATCGAAACCCTAAATTCACAACGACAGATCAGAGAGATGAGAACGAACCGGACGGTAACTGGAGGAACTAGAAGAGGTGTTGATGGTGAGGAGGGTGATCTCATCGACTTTAGGTCTGAATACGGCGAGCTCAGAGTTGCCGTTGAGAGAGAGGCGGCGACGATCGCAGGGAGAGTACTGAACGGAACGATTGGTGCCAAAGAAGGAATCTTTCGCCGCGAAGGCAATTCCGAAAGTGAATCCATCGCCGATCGCGACGGTGGAATCTGAACAAGGCGAGTAGACTTGATTTTCGTCGCCGGCAGCCGTCAGGGATGACGTCAGCGCCGCCGCGAAGAGGAAACAGAGAAGGAGGAATCTAGCCATCTGTCAAAGAGTAAACTCCTAAATTTCTTCCCCCTCCGATTCGTTAGGACGTGTCTCCGAGTAGTCGAATAAGCCTTTTAACTTATGTGCCTCAGCACAACGGCCAATATTAAAAGTATGTTTTTAACGCTGTCATTTAAGATTTTTGCACATAAAACTAAAAATAATAATTAAATTTTATGTTTTATGTTTTATATATATTACTTTATTAATTAAGAAATTAAAAATAAGGGTAAAAACTACTACATCCATCCATATCACATGGTATTTAAAAAAGAAATTTTATTTTATTTTATTTTATTTTATGTAAAAGGTAAATATAGTTTGATATTTTTGACCATTTATATTCTTACATTATAATTTTTTATTAGTTAAATTATTTGTAATTATTATTAATTTTAAGTAAACGAGAAAAAATGAATATAAATTTTCAATTTCTTAATTGATGTGTATAATTTTTAAAACCCACAAAATGATATGTAATATAAAACGGAGGGAGTAATTGAAAAATAGGTATCAACGTTTTTACCTCAATCCAAAACTCCGACCTTAAAAAATCCAATACCCCATCCAAATTATTATTATTTTTTTTTGTCAGCAAATATTCCGCTGCCCCCATCCAAATTATTAGACAACAATATTTGAATGGAACAAATCTTAGTAATTTGGGATTTATGTACAATTTGAATCGAACTGAAATTCAAATTATATCTGAAAATATCTAAAATTAGTTAAATATGTTAGTGTTTAATTTTGATATTTTAAAATATTTTTTTAAAAAAATTATTTGTTATTTTAAATATATTTTAGTTAATTAAGCTAATTTAACTAGTTTTAATTAGAATCTTGAATGATTTATTTATTTTGATTATTTTTATGTTAATTTTGTAAAAAAAATTACAAACATTTTTGAGACGATTTCAAATATTAGCTATAATCCAATCCAAACTAAATCCTAAAAGAATTGAACCCAACCCAACCAAAAAAATAGTAAAATTCTAATAGAACTTATGAGTATAGTATCAAAAATTTTAATATTTGAATCAATCAACCGAGTCCGACGGACCTCCAAACGTTCAATGCCTGTTGAGAAATATAGATGATTTTGCAGCTGAAAATTTGTCAACCTTACAAAAAAATGTGGTACTTCTTAGACCATAAGAAGATCTCTTGTAAACTTAAAAGTATGTTTAATATCATATACAATATAGTCTCTACAGAAAAACCAGCTCTAAAAAAAATCACATTGATAATACTAATTGATAAAATTTGTAGAATTAATTGATATTTAGAGACAATATCTTTGTTTAGAACTAGATTTCGTGTTGGAAAAGATAAGTAATTATTTTATTTGTTTCCAAATACTTAATTATCAATGCTCTGTTGTATTATACTCCCTCCGTTTCAAAATAATACACATTCTAGAATTTTCACACATATTAATAAAACACAATAAATTTCAATTATCAATGCATTGGTTTTTGTAACTATCTATTTCCCACAAGTTTAAACCAATTAAAATTCAAGAAATGCAATCAATTTTTTTGAAATTTATAATTGCTCATTTTTAGTTGACAAAATATGCATAGAAAATATAAAAATGGATCTTTTAGAAACAATTTTTTTTCCTAAAACTTGTATCTTTTTGAAACGGAGGGAGTAATTAACTTGGGTCGAATCTGAGTTGGCAAATTCCAACTACTTTTAATGCCAAGTGGTAACTGTTAAAAAAAAAAAAAAGTCTCACCGAACGGGGTTTGTTCACTGCTAAAACGTCTGCGGTTAATCACACCTTATAGATTTACTGCGAAATCTAACCCGTCCATCTGGAGGAATCAATGACATAACTCAACGAACATGTAAGATCTATCCGACATGACTTGTCAAATGAGAATCCTCTGATTCCATATTTGTGTTATGTCTCTTTGCTTGTTTGTCTCTCCTCGTCATCCAATCATCATCTCAAACTCTGAAACATCCGCTTATTTGCTCCGAGAATCTATCAATCATGTCCAGATTTTTTCTCGCTATCTCATGTTTTCTGTTCATCTCAATGATTGTCAGAGCCACTGATGTCAAGTACTGTGGTATGACCCACTGATGATTCGTGATTGCCAAACTGTTTCATGATCGAGTTTGCTAATGATAATTCGATTTGACCAAGGATCCAGTTCTGAAAGAAAACTAGATGACTTGATTTTGAAATCATCAATCTATTTAATTTTCATCATATTCTGCGTTACCTTAACTGTTGAATAAAAAAATAGATTCTCGATCTGATTTGGTATGGTATGTTTTGTTTGTAGATAATAACGAAGAGTATGAAGTAAAGGTCCAAAGAGTTGATATAACGCCTTATCCTATAGCTCGAGGCGAGCCAGCCACTTTCACCATTTCCGCTAACACAGGTCCACTCAGTTTCTTGTGCTGACATTCTGGCTTGCACATTCAATACTATGACACATAGATCTTTGCTTGCTCTTTTAATGTTTTTGTTTTTATAAGAATTTTCTATAGTTGTTATCAAACGTTAAAACTTTTTGTATTCTCAGAGAATGATCTTGTATTTGTCCTTGTTCATGCATCCAAAGTTTTTTTTGTTTTTAATTTGGGTGGTTTGCTTTCGTATCTGTGAAGACAATGTGATCTCAAAGGGAAAGCTGGTGATCGAAGTTTCATACTTTGGATGGCATATTCATTCTGAGACACATGATCTTTGTGATGAGACCAAATGTCCTGTTGCAATTGGAGATTTCTTGGTAGCACACTCGCAAATTCTACCCGGTTATACTCCTCCTGTAAGTTTATTAATATGAACCCATTGTGGATATAGTGACACCCTCATTCATTAGGCTCATTTGAATTTAATGTTATCCTATAGTATAACAAAACAAATGGCCCAGTATTTGTCATGGGTGGAGGGAAGAAGTTGTTGAATCATATATTAAGTTAATATGATCATTAGCTTATCATAGAAAAATTTGTTATTTGGATTAATCTAATCGTTTGATTTCTCATAGGGTCCATACTCACTTAAAATGAAGATGCTTGATGGACATAAGAAGGAGCTAACATGCATCAAATTCTCATTTGACATTGGGTTTGGATCATCAGTGGCCGACATTTAGAGATATTTGCTTGCTGAATATTATCATAACCATTCCATTTGTTTTGTGTTTTGTATAAAACATAACATTTCCCTTTACCAAAATTGTTTGATAAAAAACAGTTGAAAATTCTCAATCTTGTTCTCTTGTTGCACCACTGATAAGCCCTTCAAACTCAAATTTAGACAAATCACTGGTATAATTCAATCTAACATAAACCATTAATGGCTAAACAACTATTGCTTCATATTTCTTTCACAAAAAAAAAAACTATTTCTTCATATTTTGCTTTGTGTTTAGGAAAAGTTTGGAATCAAATTTGGTAAATTTCAGTGTCATGTCTCCCTAATTGAGCTTCTGGCTTTATCTACTTTATGACTACAATGACCCATCAAATGAAAACTTCTTGAAAACTTTATTTTGTTCACTTAATACTCATTTCGTTTCTCTTATCTAATTTCATGCTTTGTTGATCTTGATCAAGGTTTTCCCCCTTCCTCTTTCAATATTCTGTTTGGTTTTAGTCAACGCGCCAACTTTTTCATAGATTTGAAATCGAAGCTTGAAGCAATGAAGGAGAGAGTGGTGAAAACACTTAACCTATAACATATACTGGGGCTTTGAAGCAGCAGCGATAGCTCTCTCCACTAAAACAATCTTCTTGATCGCATAAAATTTCATCAGATGAGATGGATCATAACCAAAAAAAAACTATGGGTTTAGCTAAACTGGGCCTTTCCCAAAATACAGGAGCCCAATGGGTTGTTACGCATGGCGACATCCGAACGTGCGCTATAGATATTCGAGACACGTGTCATCCGCTGGGCGGGCGTATGTATCTTTCACTCACGCAGTAATGTCCTACTCTCTCTCTCTCTCTCTCTCTCTCTCTCTCTCTCTCTCTCTCTCTCTCTCTCTCTCTCTTCCGACAGAAACCCAAAAGCAGTTTATCTCTCTCCGTTTACGACATCAGCGAAATCTCAAAAAGGTTTTGTCTTCCTCTTCCTTGTGTTTGGTTACAGAACTTTCTCTCTTCTCTCCGTTCCATCTGATAACTTTCATTTTAGTGATCATCTTCTCTCTGAATCAATACTTTTGGAAAGGTCTTACCTTTTCACATAAACGATTAATTGAAAAACACCCATTAAGGCATTTAGGTTCGTTGACCTTTGCTTCATCTGATTTTTTCTTACAAACAGATCAATGTTTTATTGATTATGGTTTGTGTCTCAAAAGCTAATGGATCTGATGTGTAGTTTCTATCATATTGTTTTCAGACAAACATGGCCAACTTTGATGGGCCAGGGTTTGCGATGGTTGATGGGTATTGGATTCAGACCAAAGCCATTGATGTTGAATCATCAACAGATATCTCTCCTTACCTCTCACGTCTTCTAGAAGACTGCGTCTGGAACGGTAACCGAGCCATTGTCTTTGACGTCTACTGGGATGTCAAATCTGTTGAGACAAAGTCAGAGTGGCGTCTCTGCTCAGTGAAGCTAAGCACCAAAAACTTCTGTCTCTTCCTCCGTCTTCCAAACACGTTCACTGACAACCTCAAGGATCTCTACCGCTTCTTTGCTTCCAAATTCGTCACGTTCGTCGGTGTTCAGATCCAAGAAGATCTTGTTTTGCTTAAGGAGAATCACGGTATTGTGATCAGAAGCTCTTTGGAGATTGGGAAGTTAGCTGCTAAAGCTCGAGGAACTCCCATTGTTGAGTTTCTTGGGACGAGAGAGTTGGCTCATAAGATACTTTGGTATGACATGAGTAGACTCGATTCGATTCAGTCTAAGTGGGATGAAGCTGGGGCTAATGATCGTCTTGAAGCTGCGGCTATTGAAGGTTGGCTTATTTACAATGTCTATGATCAGTTGCAGCAGTGATGTTGTTGTTCATGTAGAACCTGCATTTTGGTTTCTTTTTGATCAAATGGATTTGTGAGATTGCTTGCGCTTGATTTTGATTACAGTTTGTGCATTTTGATCTCTTTGTTGTTGCTATGAGTGAACAAAGTAAATGTCTGAATAAGAAAAAACCCCATGTCCGGATTGTTTTCTTTGTTGTCTGTAAGAGCTAGACATTTTAGTACAATGCCAAATGTTAGTTTAGATCTTATCGTCTATAGGACTTCTCTATGCTACAAGCCGTCTACGTTATAGCAGAACACAAGTTAGTCACGCTAAAGAGACAGTTACAAAACTTACAAGAACCTCAAAACGTTAGCATTCTCAAAATGTAAGTTTGATCACAACCCTTATAGAGCCTTTATCATGACTAAGGGATTCACTGACTTGTTTCATGGTTGCCTGAGTACAACCGTAGCAAAAAAAGTGAGGACTTCTCAAGTGGATATAAATGGATTGCCACAAAGAATATTATGATCTTTTAAATATTTTCTTTGGACCTAAGTCTATTCAACCAGCATGATAAATTACACAACTGAACAAGGTGTTGCAAACAAGTAGATGTGGCGCCAAACAATAAACTGTGCTAAAATCCAAAGAAGGAGAGAGAAAAAAGTCGTCAGATTCGAGATCAACCAAACACATAGAACATTTGTAACTTTAATTATTTATGTGATGACTAATTATTTTGGCACTAACAAGCAATGAAACTTGTGGTAGCCAAGGGAATATGTCGGTTTTGGATTTCAATTTTGCCAAAACCTAAGCTGACATTTGCTTAGCCATATGAAATAGGAATTTGCTTAAGCCTCATTAAAAAAGTTTGAGATTTGGGTTATTTGTCAGTTCCGATTCCTGGAAAATTATTTGAGCATCGCTAAGGGCCAGTTTAGGCGTAGGGACCTAACTTTTTTTTTTTAAACATAAAATCGTACTAGAAAAGGAGGCCAATTTTTTTAAAGATAATAAAGATAAAAGCCCAAATTGAAACATTCGCTTTTAAGATAATGAAGCGAATGTATAAAAAGAATTTAAAAATTATTTTACCCAAGGAGCCAGGTACATATATCCCCACTGCTGAAAAACTAAAAATTGAAACTGTACAGTAGGACTAGGAATTTTAATCAAAATTCACGAGTTTCGTCCCATTTGACCCGTTGCGGAACATATTCAAATCAAATAATTTGAAAACCTTAATTACGGTTGCAGGTGTGGATTGAACTAATTTTATACGTGATGGATGTGGATTAACCGAAATTGATTTGTGGGTACTCGTTAACTCAAAACTTTTTTATTTCTTTTTAAAATAATATATTTTCATAAAAATATACAATTATTAAAAAAATAGTTATTTCAGTTATATATATTTATATTATAATTTAAAATTTTAATATATAATTTTAAAATATATTTTTAGTATACTTAGTAATAGCGGCGGGTCCAACAACAAATTTTGATGAGGCGAATACGAATATAAAATATATTTTTTTCGCTGGTTATACAAATCAAATTTCTGAAAAATGACTCAACCCATATATTAACGGATTAAGCATGATGGATTTGACCCGCTTCTCAACTCTATTGTTTAGTGAGTATGGTCAAATAATCAAATTGCTAATGGACAAAGGTATCAATTTAGATTATTAGTTTTATTAATAGAGTATACATTTAACGATTAACTATTTGAGAAAAAAATGAAAATCATTTAAAACTCATCCAAATAAATAAAAGAGTAAGTTTTTCAAATAAATAATTTTTAAGTTTTTGTCATAAAAGAGCTTTTAAAAAGAAAAATGACCAACATATTTTATTAAAGAAACAAAAGATTTTTATACCATGGATATATAAATACAAATAAATTAATTAATTAATTGAAAAATTAAAAACTAAAAAAACAGTAAAAGAAAAATTATAGTTTTGAATTACATGTTTTCAAATTCAAACTCTTTTATATAATTTTTTTTTTTGAATTTTTTTTTGTCTTTCCAAATTTTTGTTTTTGAAATTGAAAAATATTTTTTTATTATTATTATTTTTAATATTTATCTTTTATTTTGTAAAATTTTAAACATCAATCCCAGAACTTCACCCTTTAACTCTAAACTTTAAGACTAAATTAGTTAACTCTATAATAAATGTATATGTACCTATTTAATAAAATATTTTAGTAATTTTGATCTTTGAAAACTATATTTGTGACAAAAAAATTATATGGCTATTATGGAGTATTTCTCTAAATTAAATGAGTAATAGTTAAAATAACATAATAATAGTATTTGTTTAGTGGATACTGATAAATGCTTTTAATTATGTACTCCTTCCGTTTTATCGTTTTAGAGAAAAAAATTGTTACAAAATAAGTGTCGTTTTTGGATTTCAATGCAAAATTTATGAATTTTATTTTTCAGTTTAATTTTCTATTAGTTGAAATATTGTTAGATGTATAGGAAATAATGTTTTTATATTGAAAATATGCAAAATTTAATGTTTTCTTAATCTGTGTGCAAAAATCTAAAATGACAAGATAGAGGAAGTATAACAATAATTCAAATAGTTGATGCACAAAGAAAATAGAATATTAACTGGACCAATAAGAAGAAGAAATACTAATTTATTTTTTTTTTTTGACAAAACAGAACGTGTGTTAGGTGTGAAAACGCATCTTACTTAGATTTTGGGCCTGTACAATATCTGACATTGGCCCACCACCATACCCTCTCCGTCTACTCAATCTTTCCCTTTCTATTAAAACTGGTATCCTCCCTTCGCTCTCTATCTCTCACTCATCTAAACTTCAAATCTATAGCATAAGAGAGATGTATAGCTCACTTGAAACAACGGCTCCTGCTACACTGGAACCGCGAGGTATGTCCCAAAATATCCTATTTAAATTGCATGTCCGTAGCTAAAAGAGATTGATGGCTATGCCTCAATCGTGTGAGGAAGATTGAGAGATGTATAGGATCTGTATATTCAATTAAGGAACGTTCGTATTAGTTTCTCTTCACATGATTTACTGTTGCAGTCACCAGCAAATAATTCGATGTGAATATCCTTTGTTTTATAGTTTGTTTTTTACTGCTAGGTTTATCTCTAGTCTTGTGTTTAATGGGGACTTATTGAGTATGTTTTGAGTTAAAAGACAGTAAATGTTAATGCTCACCAAAGCCTTAAAGCTTATATGCAATTTTATTATATATAGTTCATGGAACAGAAACAACGGAGAAAGACATGATAATGAGTAAAGGGGACAAACTGGTACTGAAAGGGTTAAAGTTCTACGGTTACCATGGAGCCATTCCAGAAGAGAACACTTTGGGGCAGATGTTTCTTGTTGACATTGATGCGTGGGTGAGTCTTAAAAAGGCTGGTCTATCGGATAACTTGGATGATACAATCAGCTATGTTGACATTTTCAGGTTAGCTCTTTATCAATACCACTTAGGTTGAAGAAAACATTCAGAATATTGTTATGTGTATGATTTTATATTTTGTAGCATAGCTAAAGAAATTGTTGAAGGGACACCACTAAACCTTCTGGAGGCAGTAGCGGAACGCATCGCGTCAAGGACGCTTGATAAGTTTCCTCAAGTAACCGCTGTTCAAGTGAAGCTATGTAAGCCAAATGTTGCACTTATCAAGAACACTATTGATTACTTAGGGGTCGAGATTTTCCGACAGCAAAAGCACTTCTGATTCAAGGAACTGATGTCGATGTCCCTCTAAACTTTGTGTTTAATAAATCCTTTGTCTATACAAAGAGAATTGTATCCATGAAATAAAATTATCATGTTTTTCTTTTGCTCCTTATTAAAACTCTGTTTAGTCTACAGAATGTTATTGTAACGCCCCGACCGCCCACGGACCCGTGCCCGTTCACTTGGTCCATGGGTCCCTTTCCATTCGAAAGTCATGTTAACTAACATGCAATCACCACATGATTTTTTCTATGTTTTAGCTTCACTCGCATGGTATCGTGAATCATTTTTCTATAGGTCATCCATATTTCCACTACTCGAGTTCAAACACGTTTAACTATGAAGTTCTAAATGTATGTGCTCCTAGAAAGATAAATACATTTTGATAACATAAATAACTAAATCAATTCTCGTAAACCTTTCAACATATACCATAAACCGGGATGTTACACTTTTCAGTTAATGTCATCGAGAATTACAATGATAGAGAGACTATAAAAGCAAAAATCAACATTCGGATAAACCGTAACCGAGAAATTACTCGTCCCCTTTCACAATATGCTCTGCGTGGTATGTTTATTTTGCATCTTAAAACCCCATAATCTCAACAACACAAATCAGTATTGAGATCCACGCAACACAACAACAACGTCAAGCAGTGGTTAAGTTGAGATCCACAGATATGCTTATCAATAGTGTTTGCAAGCTTCTTATCGGTAACAAGAACGATATGCTTATGAAAGTAAAAAAATGTTTCCACAGAAACTGGTAAGGTTAGATCGCAAGATCCCACTAGCTACTAGATTTTGCTTTCTTTCCTTTGTGCCTCTCTAGATGAGTTGCAAACATTGTTTCCGTACTACTTTACCTTTTCTTTATTTGATCATATCATGTTAGCACAAATCTTTAACCGTCTCATTGAGATTGTTACAAATCAAGGCTAGATGATCATTGACCAAGTCCAAAGAAGGAGAACAAAAATACATAAAGCTTAATGCTAAGGAGCAAGATGGGAACTTCAAATTATATTTGAGAGACCCCTAGCCCAACTCAATTTCTTCCAACACAATTTCTAGATTACATCAAAACAATTTCGACATTATTGTTCTCTTTTTAATAAAATCGACATTATTCATGCATCTAACTCTCTTAACTTTAAGAATTCATGCACATTCTTTTCTGATTTATTAAAAGAAAATCAAAATAATTATATGGTTTGTGTTCAAGTTTAATGAAATCAATTTTCTTTTTACAAGTTCATGCACATTAATCAGAGCAACATACCACATGTTGACTTATGCTTCAAAAATAGTTGAAATAAATGTTGGATGACATGTATACACATAAAAAAAAAATGAAATTGTTGTTCTTAGCTTCCCGTTTGAGGCAAAGAATACAATATAGCACATTGATGATATATATTGATTGTGAAAACAACTCAAATATGTAACAGTTTCTATTTTGGTATCTACTTATATAAAAAGTCAACTGAAAGCGACACTTAACCGACCTTTTAGAAAAGTTCTATAAAAGTCAACAAAAGAAAAAACCTCAATCCGTTTCAAATGGGCGTGCAACTGTAAGCACTTTGGGAATTGAGACTTTTCTCTTTTGTATTTTCCCGAGAAAATGAGAGAAAGTATCTAAACGAAAAACACCTTCACGTTCTTTTCCCGTCTCGTAGGTTACGCATATCAGGAGCTTAGCTGTGTTTTGTCTGGCAAATACTCTTTTCTTTTTTACTTTTAAGCTTCCTTTTATATTTTGCCGTACGCTTCAGGTTCTCTTCTTCTAGCTTCTTGATCTGTATGATCTTCTTATCAAAGTTCTTGCCCTTTGATTGATTGATTGGGATCGAATAATCAAATTCCAGAAACTCTCTGTTTTGGTACTGTTTTGTTTTTGAATATTTGATTTGAAGATTGATTTGTTTCTTCCAAAAGGGATTCAATATTGAAATGCGAGTATGGAGAAGAAACGAGAGATATGTGAGTACAGAGAGAGACTTGACAAGACCTTGTCCTCTCCTGACCTCACCAATCACCAAACTCTCAAAACGTTAATCAGACAACAACTCAATCAAGGTTTCCTTCTTTTACTTGTTCTTGTTGTGTTTTACTAATATAATATAAATGAAAACTCTCTCTAGCTGCTGCTTTACTCTCTCCATTGCGATTTTAAATGTGATTTCATAGAGTGTACTGTGGATGTATTGGATCAAAGAGTATCTGATCTATCTAGCATACTTGAGAGGCTTAGGAGTGCATCAACAAAGGATCAAGATTTGTCTCAATCAACCAACGAAGCTTCGCATGGTGATTGGAAAGTATGTTTCTTTCTTTTTTCTCTCAATAAAGACATGAAAACAGAACTGTCCTAATGTAGCAAAAGTATTATCCTTTTTTTTTCTTAAACAGGTGAAACATGATCATGAAGATTGTCGTGTTATGTACCGTGAAGGACTTGAAGGAAGCCCCTTCCACACATTGCTCGTTGAAGGTTACATGGATGGCCCTATTCAAGACTGTAAGTGTCCTAAAGATTTTGGACTGATAGAAAAAAGAATCATTTGGGTTGTAACTGCGTTGTATGCAGGTTTATGTGTTTCATGGGAATCATCACTCTACGAGAAATGGTGAGACTGTGTAACGTTTCTTTTGGTTTCACTTATCTGAGATGGAGAACTAATAGTTTCTATGTTCTTACACAGGTGGCCAAACTCTGCATTCCCAGCATTCAAGATCTTACAAACTAAATGTTTGCAAAAGTCTCGGTTCAATGAGCAGATATGTTTAGTGAGGTCAGTTTCACAATTCTCACACATTTTCTGTGAAGCTAATCTAAAAATATCTGAAGATTTTTGTTTTTGGAAGAAAGGATGAAAGTACCATGGCCAATGACAAACAGAGAAGCTATCTTGCAGTTTTTCTTATTTGAATACTTTAAAGACGGTTTAGTCATCATTCTATTAAACTCGGTATAACTCATCCCACTCCAGTTCTTCTCAATGATTTTGACACTATCCTAAGACACTCTCTGTTAGTATCATCTTTAGATCTCAGCATCAGAAGTAGAGCATTTCGAAAAGAATGGTATATATGAAGCAGCGGATGATGTGAGGGTTGATTTAGTAGGTGGAGTTGCTATACAAAAGGTGACTCCAGAGAGGAGTTACTTAAGGTAAGTAGTGGGAGTGAGTGTTCACATTTTGAAAATGGTCTTGTATAACTGTGGAACTTTTGTAGATACATATCGGAAATTGATATAAAGCTGGACTTGGTCCCTCCATCTCTAATAAATTTGGTGTCTAGGCAGCTCCTCGGCAACGGTTTCAAACTTTTCAAGAAGGTTATTATTATTTTTATTTTTTTTAAGTTCATAGAATACTGATTTTTCAGTTGTGTGATATGTTGTGGTGTTTTACTTGAACTTGTTACAGACTATTAGTTCGGTGGCTAAGTCCGATGATTACAGCACAGTTTTAGCTGATCCATTGTATGCTTTGATACGTCAAGCTCTGTATTCTACTGATGAAACCTGCCAAGCAAATGGGTTCCATAGCCAAGAAAGAAGACATTGTGAAGAGAAAGAAGGACATTACAAAACTGAACCTTCACATTGCAAAAGAGATGTTACTGAGATTGAGGAAGAGGAGTGTGATGATGATGAAGATGAGAATAAAAGTGTTTCCTCTTCTTCCTCCTCTGAAGAGGAGGATGAAAGTTACATTGGGAAAACCTACAATGGTAAAACACTTTTCTGTATAAGTCCAGAGGTGAAGCAAGCTTTAGGAACATTAGAGAAAGTCATAACAATGGTTAGAAAATCCAGAACAGATAATAATAAGACATCATCAACCTCTTTAGAAAAAGAAGAAGAAGAGCAAGCATCATCATCACCAAAGCTATATCTAGAAAGAACTGAGATTGTTTCAAGTAGCAAAGTTTGTAATCAAGATCCCAACACTGAGGTTCTTGATGAAGCGTCGTCACTCACACATTATCACCACAACAACAACAACAGGTGAAAGTTAAAAGAACTTCAAGAAACTATGTATCTAGTGGATTAACTAATCTAAGACCCTTTTTGAGTTGTTTACAGGCGAAGTGGATCAAGTTCTTTTGCAAGAGAAGGCAACAAAATAGCTCCTACGGCAACCCCCGAGGTCAATAGGATAACAGTTTCACAAGCAACAACTCTTTTCAGCCAAACAGAAGAGAACAGCGACAACAAACCAAGCGGATTAAATGTAGGTAAGAGCTCGATTCTGCAGAGAAAACGTAAACCGCGCTGCTTCGGAATCAGGTCATGTATGAGAAGGACCTGAAATAGTGATCGTTAAAGCCAAAGGTGTTGTGTCTTTGAAGTTGCAAAGAATTTATAGCAAATACTACTTACAAGGTGTTGTGACTTTGAAGTTGCAAAGAGTTGATTGCAATCACTACATCAGTACATCATATAGTCTATATGTGTACAAGGAAACATCAGGTTGTTTCTAGTTACACTTGGATAGTGTAAGAATTTGCAACGAGTACATACAGGATGTAAGTGTAACGTTAATAAAATAAACAATACAATAAGTTGAGTATGTTAGTCTTGATATGAAAGTCTATAAAAATTACAAAAACGTTTTTAACATTCCATAAAGTCTTCTTAGATCAAACTAGTAGTTTAAATTTGAGCTCATTGGATGAGAGTTGTATCTATAATAATCTAGAAAAAAAACAGCGCGGATGTTTTCACTTTTTATTGATAATAATACTTATTTTACGTATTTAATAGTTAATATAATTCTGTAGTTATATTTTGACTCATATTTTCAAAGCACATGGTAATTTTTTCTTGACACAAATTTATTTAACAAAATTATAACATTATACATACATTATATATTTTTAAATTTTGTATAAAATTTATGTACATATTTATTTTGGGGGTTAAGTATTTTGTATGATCTTTATTACATTGAAAATTATTTAAAAATGTTTTAGAGATCTAATAATCGAATATATTCATAATAAAAAACATTGTCAAACTTATCATATTTATTGGATAATATAGCCAAAATTTTGGTAAAGGTCTCATTTGTTACTAATTAAGGTCTTGATTGGCAACATAATCATTTGTTAGAAAAGTATATAGAAAAATATTTACCAAATGCTAATGATCTTATATGAAGCTTTTAGTAAAATATTTTGTATTATAATTTATAAAAATAAGAAAAATATAGAATTAATTTATTTTATTTAATAGTATCATAAAATTATGTTTATATGCAAAAAATAAAAAATATTAAATAAATTTACAAGTAAAATTTATATTTAAAAAAAAATTACAAAAAAAATTAAAATAATATTTCATATTTAAACTAGAGATATTTCTTAGGATAGCTTTTTAGTTTATTTTCACAAAAATAGCATGAGAAAAATGATTACAATATTTCATTAAAGAAGTAAATATACACTTATAACCAAAGGGTTAACTAATCTAAACTTAAGTTTTATAGTTAATGAGTAAGGATTTGGGAGTGGAGTTTTAAATATTAAAAATAAAAAATAAATATTAAAAAAAGAAACATTTACACTATAAGACACTTTTTGACTTCATAATTTCACTATAGGACACTTCTTTCTATCCACACACTTTTTCTTAACTAATCAGTCTATTTCGTTACTTTTTCTAACCAATGTGGTCCCCATTCTCTTTTGTATTATTTTCTTTTCTTTATCATTTAGAAAAACTGAACTGGATTTTTTTTCTTCTAAAAATCAAAATAACTAAGATGGAGAATACGAAAGGATGTTGTCCATCCCTAAAGGTCTTTTTTTATTTGGTGCTCAAGCTCAATCCGTGAAAAAACTTCCTTATAAGCCAACACCAACGTGAGTTAGCAGCTGATGAACTTTGTTGTCGGTAACCTCAAACCACAAATCCATCCCGTTACAGCTTTTTCACAATCCACGTTGTCAAATCGTCTCCTCCTCGTCATGGTTGTCACACTCAGGATCAAAGTTGTGGCCGCCGGAACCGTCGTCACAGATCGAAGAAAAAACTTATCTGGATCAACAATGGTGAACTTTTGGTTATTTGCACATTTGGTCCTCAGACTCTTTTTTCTCCTCTAATTTGTCCCAAACTTTTAATTTTTTCAAGTTTGTTCACAAATCTATCATGAAACTTGTAATTATGAAATCCAGATCAAAGAAATATTCTGATTTGCAAAATTAGTCCTTGCCATTTTGTTTTATTTCATTTTATCTCTCATATTTTTTCAAATCTACAATTTAGCTTCTATTATATATATATTTAAATGGATCTTGATGGCATGGAGTCATAGACATAAAGCTTGTAGTCTCTGCTAACAATGGATCGTGGATGTTGGTGGATAACAAGATGTAGACAAGAAGATATGGATAATACGCTAGCATAAACCAGTGTACATGAGACCCGATGTAAACGTGGACAACAAGATTTATGTATACATTCGAATATTATTTAAATGTACACATGTTATAACTTGTAAATTTATTATATTTATAGATGTCTATGAAAAAAACAAATACACTAAATTTATTGCAAAACTACAAGACCCTACAAATATACATTTCAGCCTATCTTTATAATTGCATGAATAATCTTTGGTTCTTGTTTTTTCAGTTTTGCTTCCATCGCAAAACTGAATCATCATTGTTTATGTCTTGAATCACATACTTTGCACATGAATTCTAAATAAATCACTTGTGTTTATGCTAGACAATTTCAGTTGATTTAAACTTCCAAATGTATGTTAAAACCTATTCGGTGTACAAATGAACATGTGTACATGTGAATTTTCATGAAATACTTGTACATTTGAACATTGAAATATATGTACACGCATTGACGATATAAATCTTACAAATACTTAAACTTGCAAATGTATATAAAGAATGTATTCAAGGTACAATGAATCATTATAAAAGTGAACTGGTGTACATTTAACATACACCAGTGTACATGTGAGTTGTTGTATATGTGGACAGCTCTGTGATATGTAAATATACACACTAATGCAATATATACACCTAATATATTATCTAAATGATTAAATCAAAATAAAATGAGATATTAAAAATCATTAAGAACATGAGATATCATTTATGTACACATGAAAAATAACAAATACATACATGGATGACATACTAACATACACCGGTGTACATGTGAGTTGTCATCTGTGTGGACAAGATTTATGTGTACATTTAGATGATATTTAAATGTACAAATATTTTTTTTGTTCACTCAAATATACAAATGTTAAAATTTTCAAATCTATATTATATATTTATAAATGAGAACATGTTAAAAGTTATTATGATTTGTGACATGTATGGAACGCATCAAGAAAATCATGTGGTTTGCCTTGTCGTGGTACCATAAGCTTCTCTTCGAAACCATCATCATTGTGGAAACAGAAACAAAAAATGCCATGTTATATGATTGAAATGTCATGGTTGTTATCTACATTTGGAAAAAAAAAATATCCACCTTATATGTTATTTATGTGTACATCAAAATTATAGTGTACATGTGTACATCATAATTATATTGGATATATGTACAACACAATTATGGTTGACTATACATGGTTAATTATATAGTTTCCTAATTATAAATGATTTTACACTAGGTAATCTGTATTAAAATATGGAGAATTATGTTTAGAGAAGATTGATCGATTTTGTACATTATATCATGTAGATACAAAGAATTGACTTTGTTTTTGAATATTATTTATCTACATGTACAAGGAATCATACGTACGAATAACTATGCTCACCATCTATTTGTTTTTGAATATCACATTATCATACACAAGAAATCAAGATTTACCATTGACTTTGTTTAACATTAATTTTTAAAATATCCATCTTATATGTTATTTACGTGTACATCAAAATTATACTGTACATGTGTACATTACAGTTATATTGTACAGGTCCACAATTTTATATGTTAACTTTATTAGTAACCATGTAAACCAACATTATGTTTGACTATACATGGTTAATTATATAGTTTCTTAATTATACATGACTTTACACTAGGTAGCCTGCATTAAAATATGGAGAATTATGTTTAGAGAGGATTGATCGATTTTGTACATTATATCATGTACATACAAAGAATTGACTCTTTTTTTAATATCATTTATCTACATGTACAATGAATCATACGTACAAATAATATGCTCACCATCTATTTGTTTTTGAATATCTCATTATCATACACAAGAAATCAAAATTTACCATTAACTTTGTTTAACATTTAATTTTAGCTCATCGACTTTTTATTTTTGCTTACATTACATTTAAGTATTAATTTTATATTTTCATACTAAATTGCATAAACTATGAGTTAAATTGCTTATTTGGAAGTTTGGGTTAAATTGCAAATATTCTATATGTCAAGAACCAGTCATGCAAATATCAAATACTTGATTTGAGAATAGACTCTTTCGAAGTTTGACAGATCAAATTGTTTTCGGTGTGGTTTGCCGACGGTCATAAAGGAGCAGTGGGTAGTTTAACCGCCCCAACGAGTTACTCCCGATAAAATTGAAACAAACCCTAAAAATCTCAATGACTGACTTGCGATGTCCACCGCCGCTCAACCGACGAGCCACCATGACTTTGAGGCTCTATTAGGGGTTAGCCGTGCAATGGACCCACAGGACCTCGGAAGGGGAAGAAGAAAGCATCACAAAATTGACACCACACATCAATTATTTTGTCATTAAGCTCAGACGCTGACGGAGAGGGTGGGTGAGAACCGCCTTGACAGTCCGACGAAGGTTGGAATGACTCCATCCAAAATGCAATCTTCAGAGATTGAGAGAGAAAGAGGGGCGCGTGATGAGCACTGCCACTCAAAAGCTTCTTTTATTTTTTTGACTATAACTAAGTTCACTTTACTAATTACACTTTAGTTACATTTTAGTTTGAAAGAAACGAGTAAGTTAACAAAAAGTGTCTTAGGAGTAGAAAGTGTCTTATAGAGTAATAAAAACTCAAAAAGTGTCCTAGGATGAAAATCACTCTTAAAAAAATTAAAATAAAATGGCTATTTTGGAATTTTTAGGTTTATTTTGTGATAAAAACTTAAAAATGTTATTTGAGAGAATTATTCTTTAAAATATAATATAATTTATATAATTAATTTATATTTTAAATGTGAACTTTTATAAAATAATTTTTAATTGTAAAATTTATTTAAAATATAAAAAAAAATTGGATATAAACATGATTTTTATATTAATAAAATAATTATATTTTTCTTCATTTCATCTATTAATATATATTAGAAATATATTCAATAAAATAATATATATTATTTAATAATAAATATATTAAATATATATACTAAATTTATAATAATTTTAAATAATATGATCCTACAGTTCTACCAATCATTTTATTAAATAATATGATATCACGTGCGGTCAAAGCAGCTCGAAGCCTAGTTGCAGCCAAAGTTTCACTGCAGACACCTAACTAATTCCTTTGGAAAAGTCTCTAAGGTTGTTTCACAAAGATGTATGTCAAACAAAGTTCAGATATTTTTAACAATAATTTCTTTAAGATATGTGAATCAAACAAAATGCACCAAGAGAATACTTATATACCATATCGTGTTCCCGATAAAAGCTGGTGCACCAGTTTGTTGCAGGCAGAATTGATAAGCATCATGTCCTTCACTCTGTCAAACAATAACTTGAGTGAGATTCAAGTCCTAGCCTTGCTTTATTCTAAAGTGTGAATATAGTATCCTTAGACAAAAAAACACACCTGTAACTGTGCAAACCAAGCAATGGGAGCAAGCACAACCTGTTTTTGCAAACCGAAACATCAATTAAGCTGAAAAACATAACAGTGAAATAATAAAGACAGACATTCAGTCACTAAACTACCTTGCTAATAAATGATTTTTTTTGCTTAATCATCTCCAAAGCCTTCTCCACAGCAGGTAATACCATCCTTTTGTGGGAACATGATTCATTCTAAGAACAGATACTCCTAGAGACTCCCTTCGTAACCTCATCACAACAGAAGAAACCTGACACAACAAAGTTCCCGTTAGTGTAAAGACCATTCAATAACTTAAAAAGCAGGATTTGTTCTAGGTTTACCTGAAGCATAGTCTCCTAAAGGACTTCAACAGCATTCTCCAGTGTCCAAGACAGTTCCTTGTCCCAAGCAAGAGTTGCAGCCAACATTGAGCTTCCACCAAACTCATTAAATTCAACCTGCGTTTGCATCAGCCAATTTACACAAAGTGTATATTTTAGTCAAATAAATCTCTTCCTCCAGAAAATCAGTTCAAAGATTAAAACTTTAAGGTACCTGAAACACAACAAAGTAAAATTCACCAAAGGGTTCCCATTCCACAGAGATTTTGTCGTTAGGACCAAACCGCATGCCTCTATAGGCAAGAATAAAGGTGACATAGACGACAAAAATCTTCAAAATTGTTAACCACTCAATAAACAGATTACTGAGAAGAGATAAAATCAGAAAGCTTCAGATGGATCTCCAGTCATCGTGAGAGAAGGGGTCAAGGTGGCGGAAGAACACTGAACCAATACCGGCAACGCTTACCAGATCACGATCTGATGAGCCTCTGTTACAGTTCTCATTCTCGTTGCCTAAGTTGAGAAGAAGATTAGGACGACCAACATCACTATGGCAAGAGAAGCAGCAGCGAGGCTGAATCTCGTTTTGGGACTGAAGCCAAATACAGTAAAACTTCTATAAATTAATAATGTTGGGATTACACCAAAACTATATTTTTTATTAATTTATAGAAATTATTAATTTATCGATATACTAATTAAACCAAAAAAATCAATTTAGAACTATAAAATTATATTATTTTATAGAAATTTTTAGTATATATTAATTTATAGAGTATTAATTTAAAGGGGTTATACTGTAGATAGTTCAAGAGCCCATTTAGTAATTCGTGAAGCCCAAAATGAGACCCAAAGAATTAGAAAAAAAGACAGATGTCATTCCCCCTTCACCTATTTGATGAGGTGTTATCATGAGAAGACATAAACATTTAATGTTATTACAATTAATACTTTTTATAAAACTAGTGATCAACCCGTCCTACAAACAGAATATACAAATAAATGAAAAAATAATATATTTTAAATATTTAGTTTATTTTTTACAAAATATAACATTAATTTAATATTTTTTATATCTTATTCCTTTAAAAATATATATATTTGAACTCAAATTGATCTATATATATGTTTATTCAAAAGATTAGGTGTGTAAAATTTTGTTTACTCGGTTTATTTTGGTTTATTTTTGTGTATTCAGTTTAGTTGGTTGATAAATCGGTCATTCTTTGTCAACTGAACCATAAACCGATTAAAATCTTAATATTGACCGATTGTTTTATAGTTACCTTGAAATTTTACATTGAAATTATAAAATGTCAACTGATGTAGATTCTATGCATTGTGCTCTTATCATAATCTGATTTTCGCGTACACTTCTAAATTTGCCTTCACATACATATTTTTGTATTCATGTAAGCATGTATAAGAAGCAATGACGATTATGGTTTCGTCTTACCTCCGATAATACCTACGACAGTTATTCTGTCTTTTTGACATGTCCTCCGTAAATATACACTTTTGATCTGACCTCTAAAATTTGACAAATATCAAAATTGCACATGCAAAAATCCATCTTGAAACTATCTTCTTCCTTCTCTCCGTTGCTCTGGTCTGTGCTTTCTTTTAAGTCATACAACCATCACAGCCAATCCGTGACCACACCACCTCCTTGTGACTCAACTATGCCGTCACCGCCATAGCTCACCATGACCTTACCACCACTTCTCCACCGTTCTACAACAACTTTCATTAGACTCACCATGAAATTTTGGCATTGATTCACTTTTGTTGCTTTTTATAACTTCTAAAGCGTCATTTGATGCGGGACTCGTTATCTCCTACATTAATCTAACATATTCTTTCTTCTCTTTATGTTTCAATCTAGAGAAGATGACAGAAAAACATTTAGGATTCCAACTTTTTAAAAATATATTATCTCCTATATTTTGTTTCTTCGTCTTACATGAGATAACTGAGCAAAATCATCAGACTGAGGATGGAGAAGTAGCTTCAACAATCAAGTTCTTTTATCATTTCAAATGTACATTAGATCAGACTCAATTTAAGGTCATTCTCGAAACTACAACATAATCTTCAAGATAATGCAAATATTATTGCAATTATGTTCACATATAATATTTGATAGAACCATGAATCATTCAAGTTTGACTACTAATTATTAGAGTTCGCTAAATGGAAAATTCATTCTAAATTACATGTACAAATATACTCAATGATATTCATGTTGTACTTCAACTTCATCGGTCTTTAAAGATTTATTATTTATTTTACTATACATTTCTCAGATAGATATTTCTCAGATAGATGTTTAATTTAGTTTTTTTATTTCTTAATATTCATATTGTTTATTTTTCTTATATTTTATCTTTACTTATTTTAGTTTTCTTGCTTTTATATCAAATGATAATTTTGTGATAGATGCTTAACGTAATATTTATATTTTTTATATTGTATGCTTACTTATTATTCTTATTTTCTTATATTATATATTTACTTATTAATTATTTTTGTTTCTTATAATGTAATATTTTTATTTCTTATATTGTATATTTACTTATTGTTTATATTTCTTTATATTGTATATTTACTTATTAATTATTTTATTTTTTTATTAATAATGTCACATGACTTCTTTAAAAAAAAAGATTTTATACTGATATGACTACTTCCTGAAACCTCAAATAGTCTCTTTTATTTGTATATATTTGACTTGTTCAACAAGAAATTCTATTCATTTGTGAATGAAATAAAAAATGTATTTGTTCTAAAAAAAGAAGAAAGTACCGCTCTTTTATATCTCGTTGACTTTGCTCAAATTATGTTTTCCTATATTTAAAATCCTTAATTTAGTAATTAACAAAATATCTATTTTTAGCGTGTGAAAAGTATATAGTTACTAGGAGATAAAGAAAACAATATTTTCCTAAAGCAACTGAAGCAATTTGTTCATATTTTGGGAATTATGAGGTTTGCTATTTTATTTATAGCTTTTGGTATTTTCATGTTCCTCGTTCTGAACCATGTTAAAGGTAATTTTTTTTAATAACAATTGTTCTTATTTAAAAGATTGTTTTGAAAACAAGAAAAATATATTTTTACATAACTTATAATATCATTGTTCAGCTAAAAAGTTGATGTACATTGAAATTATTGTTTTTTCTTGGTGTTATTTGAAAACAGTAGAAGTGGATGCACAACCTCTTCTTCCGTGCAGATTTTTTAAAGGAAATTATGGAAGATGTGGTCCTAATGGTAGCAAGAAGTGTGAAAATGAAATGAAATCACCACAAACCAGCCAAAAATTTGCTCGTTGTGACTGTCTAGACATTGAAATTCAACGTCAACCCGGCTATGGTTGCACTTGTTTTACTAAACTTCCTTGCACACAAAATAAGATAACCTATACTTAATTGTTCTAGTACTAATGAATAAGACATGTGAACATAATTGTTCCTTGCATATATATGACTGACTTTATGTATGTCAGTGTACTGTTTTGTTTTACTTTTTATTCTAGAATAAAAAATAAACTTTTATAATTACTTTTGCTTATAGATCTTTTTTCAATTTAAAATGTTCTTAAAAGTTATGAAAACTTTTAGGTATTTTAATATTAGTTTTGGATAATTTTCTCAAATAGCCATTTTAAAGTTTTTATCACAAAAATAACCGTTAAAAATAACCAAAATAGTCTCTTTTTATTTTGAATTTTTTAATATTTATTTTTATTTTGTAAAAATTTGAAACTCCACTCCCCAAAACCTCACCTTTCAACTTTAAACCCTAAGTCTAGACTAATTAACCCTATGAGTAAAAATGTTTAGATACCTATTTAATAAAACATTATAATCATTTTTTTCCTTGTGCGCTATCTTTGTAAGAATAAACTAAAATAGACTATGCTATAGAATTTCTCTAAATTTTTCTAATGGTTAAGATAAAAATAAAAAACAAACAAAATAAAAAATGATTTCAAGAATTCTTAACGAATCATCGACGAACATGTTCCAACAAAAATGTCTGTAGGAAAGTTCCATCAAAAATTCGTTGAAAAATTTCTCGACAAAACTGCAATCATGAGGAAAATTTCATATAGTATGTCACATTTTTCATTATTGGTTCAACAATTTTTATTGAACAGTAAGTTGAGAACCATAAGAGTATCATTAACTTTAAAACTCCATTCGGTGTTCTTATTTTTTTTGTCTGATTTTTTAAAAAATCAATAAAAAATCAATGAAAGATCAAGATCCTCATTAATCTACAAAACTGAAATTTCCAATCGAAGTACAAGTTAAGAAGCGCTTTAAATCAATGTCTCAAGTTCTTAAAATAAGGTTTTTTCTTAAGAAATAAGAAAATAACTAACTTTCTTTTCTTTAATCAGTATATGCCTCACAAAATTATTTTCAAAGTATTCTTAAACATTATTTGTAAAGTGAATTGACACATATCTTCTTTATAATTATTTTTACTAAATAAATATGACATGACATAAAAAAGGATGAGTTATTTGATATGAATAATTATATTTAATAATTATTTATATTTTTGGTAAACTTTTCAGAACATAGAGGTAAATTTTACATCATCATTAAAGTAAATCTATCTAAATATAAAACTAAATAATATAATAATGAAATAATAATAATATTTACAAATTTTGAAATATTATATATTTTTATTTTTATAATCACAAAAAAAAAGATTTTTATTTTTTTCAATTTTATAAAAATTATAAATTTTAATAATAATATTCTTATTTTCTTTTATATTTTTACAAATTTTAAAATACTGTTTAGTTTTACTTTTCAATAATTATACAACTTTTAAATTATTATTTTTATCAATTTTATACAAGTTGATTTAATATATTTTATCTATAAAAATAGATTAAAATTTATCTAAGATTAAAATTTAAAATATACATATATATTCTTAAATATAATTAAAAAAATATCTTAATTTTATGTTAGTTTAATCGAAATTTATATTAAAAATAATAATAAAAATAATAAAATTTGAAATGATAAAACTATTATCTTAAATATAATTTATTTATTTTTTATTTATTATTGCACATGGTATAGGAAAACACCTAATGTTATTTAAATAATAAACCACATCTGCAACTTTTTTTTTTGTTAAACCCACCTCCTCACCCTCGAGATAGTAAATCTATATATATAAAATAGTGTTTTCTTCACTTCTAGACCATCTACCTCAGAGTCTATGTCACTAAGTCGAGCTTTATGGTGTCAACAAGTGTTCCGGGTACCTGATTAAACTTTAAAAAATATAATTTGTACCTTATGAGCTTCAAACCGGGTTCGAAAAGTAAAGATACAACTACTTTTACCACTTAGACCACTTCAATTACTTTGAAATATATTCAGCCTATGAATATATATTCGATTTGTGTTTATTTATTTATTTTAAAAAATAAATTAAAAATAAATAAAAATTATAATTTTGGGTAAATATTTATATATTTGAACTGACCTGGAACCGATCAGAAATCGAACCGCAAATCAATCAAATACTCATTGGATATATTTTCTAAATAACCAATTTACCCAAAACCAAATGATTCTTACCCGACTCCAATCTAAATACCCAAAATCCCGGTCCTTAGTAATCGTATTGACACAACGCACAAAAAAATGAAACTTTAGGGTTTGTTTCTCTTCATCGTTCTACAACGACTCCAGATCTTTGTCTCTCTGAAATATACCTAGTTATGATTTCTCAGTGTTTGATCTTGTTAATTCAATCAACCACGATGAATTCGTGAATGCGTGATTTACATCGGTGAGTTAGTGTTTTTGCGAGTATAAATTGGTCAGTATTCATTTTCTCGAAATCATTTTCTCTCTACATCTCTTTTAGTATGTTTACCATTCTATCATCCTTGATGTTGTTTAGAATCAATCTGGATCTGCAACTCTCAAGCGTCTCTACACAAGTTGTTTTGCTAATCTTCAATTTGATTTTTATTGCAATAGATTTAACGCTTGAAGATACAATCTATGAATTTTTATGGACAATTTTGTTTTATCATATAACCCAAACTGTAAGCATGTGTTTTTGTTTGTATCTCTTGAAGTTTCCATCACGTAGTTCTTCTTGGGTTATATGCTTAGATGAGTTTTTCTCTTGCAGATTTCAAAGGCTTTAAGATCATTTGAGAGCATGAGGTTGTGATTGCATTAATTTTTCATCTTTAGATGATCTATGTATCCGTTCTTTAAACATAAGAGATTGTGTCATCGGAGATTTTATCAATATTTTTAGAAATGTTGCTATTGATTTCAGAACAAACCTTGTCAAATTGGGATATAATAAGATATGTATTTGCGTCCCGCAGTACTGTTTGGTTTGATTTGTCCTCTTGAATCTTAATTTGTTGGTTTTGTGTATTACCAGAGAAAGCTAACAATATCTAATAATATACATGAACATCATAATATTCTTGAGAATATACTAATTCTAATGGTTAATTTATGCAGTATTTTAAATAGCATTTGTGAAATTCTTGTTGTTATCGAACATGTTCAAATATTTGGAATAAAATATGGTGATTCATCTTACTAACGGTTTGAGTTGTAATTCTAATAATTAAAATATATTTATTATTTTATATGTTATTTTTTAGTTTTGTTTGTGATATGTATGAAATGAGTATCATAATAAATTCGTAATTCTCATTTATTAATATATTTAGAAAGAAACCTTGTCGCATAGCTTTATTTAGTATGTATAAAATACAAATAAATACACAAAATATATTATAAACATTTTAAAGCATCACTCTGAATTATATAAATGATTGTTTGAAAAATATGTTAAACTAAAATAAAGTTTGTTTTGAAATATAAACAAATATTTTTTATAGATTTTTAAATAGTTAATTTTTATGTAAAAGTATTATAAATACTATCATGACATCATATGATCATAAAAATAACTAAAAAAATAAATAAACTATATTTTATAAATATTATTAAAACAT
Source organism: Sinapis alba (assembly GCA_012274485.2). Taxonomy (NCBI): domain Eukaryota; kingdom Viridiplantae; phylum Streptophyta; class Magnoliopsida; order Brassicales; family Brassicaceae; genus Sinapis; species Sinapis alba. The sequence goes on along the minus strand of MU106078.1, from coordinate 139,351 downwards.
AAAAATAAATTAAATAAACTATTAGAATATATAAAAAATCCATTATCCTAAATAAAAATGGAATTTTACGACATGGAAAAATATAATTTTTATCTATTCTCATCATTTTATTGTTAATTGAGTATTTTTGGATTCATAAAATATAAAATTATTTTAAATATTAAAGTTATCTATATTTATCAAAAAATATTAAAATAACATTATTTATTTACAAAAGAATATAAAATATTCAATTAAAATTGTAAATATTAAGAAACTAATAGAAAATAAAAAATATAATTAAACTATTTACATAATAGTAAACAAATATAATAGAGTTTCAAAATACGTAAATTATTTATGCATTAAAGGTATCTTCTTTACAACTATGCAACGACCTTAAATAAATTGAAATATTTGAAACGAAATTCTATAACTATATATTTAAGTATTAATTTATAATAAAAATAGATTTACATTTTCACTGTTTTATTCAGTTTTTAATTATTATATTTAGCCTAACATAACCTGTAACAGAATACAAAACATAAGCTCAATCCATCCATATAAATGATAGTCATGAGGACCATAAACTTATTTTTAATAACTCAATATAATAAACCACAATTAATCAATTAATTTAAAATTTAAAATTATCAAAAAATATTACAACGAGAGCACAACATACATCTCATTTACCCACTATAATATGTTATATGCCGCAATCTATTAACGTCGACACAAACGTTGAAATCAAACATATTAACATACATAAGCATTCCATACAGTAACATTATCAGAAACCATAAACATTATTATACACTTTTTCCAAAATTTTATATCACATACACAAAAAAATATACAATTACATAATTATATTTATTACACGTAAAGTATATCTCGCGTGTAAAGTGGACTTACTCTAGTATGAATATATAACACCCTTTTTAAACTATATCATCATATGTATCTGATTTTAATCTATATACAAGTGAAATTAAATCTAAAGTCAGTGCTAGGCACAAAATCCTGAGATTCGATTCTAATCGAAGAACTCGACATATTATCCAATTCGAAATATAAAAATACACAAACAAATTTTGTAAAATGGTATAAAACATATCCCAACCAAAAATGTTCTTAACCGTACCGAAATTAATAATCTAAGAAATCTAAAATTAATAGTCTAGATAAATATTTGAAATATATAAGTATTTATTCAATTTTATATTGATATGATATAGAAAAATAAGTATTAAAATTTAAATAAATATTTTAAATATTCAATTAGTTATACACAAGTATTTTCATAATTTGCTAGTTGAAATAATAAGTTTATTATATCTATAAAGTAATGCATATTATTTATTATTGATGTTTGTCTTTATGACTGATTTAATATTTTATTATTATTTTTTTATCAGTTTAATTTATGTGTTTTCTATTTAATTTAATTCTTTATTATTTTATTTTAAAATTGAGAAATTCCCTTAGATAGCTCATTTTAGTTTGTTTGTCACAAAAATAGTTTTTAAAGAAGAAAATGACCAAAATGTTTTTTTTAGAAGCTAAAAATGCATTTATATGCATTTATACCCATAGGATTAACTAATTTGGACTTTAGGGTTTAGAGTTAAGGGATGGGTTTGGGGTTATGGTTTCAAATTTAAAATAAAAAATAAAAAAAAAATCAAAATTTCAAAAAAAAAAAAAAATCTATTTTGGTCATTTTATTTTTAAAGAGCTATTTTTGTGACAAAAACTTAAAAAAAGCTATTTAAGAGAATTGTCCTTTAAAATTTTATCTTTTATTCAAATAGATCCGAACCAAACCGATATAAGATAAATATAAATGTTTTATGGTTATTTTATGAGTTTTGTGACTTATAAATTTGAACCGAATTTGAAATATTATTATCAAAACTCAATTCTTTCTAAAAAATATTAGAATGAGATTTAGAATTATAAAGCCGAAAATCTGAAATACCTATATCCGAAAACGTCGATGCCTAGTCAAAATCATTCTTTGAACAAACAAGGATCAGTTTTTGCATAAACCCAAGAAACCCTAATGAGTAACGAATCCGCCCGCGTAAAAAGAGAGTAATAAAACCCTAAAGAAGAAGACTCATCTCCAGTAACGTCCTCTATCTTCTTCGCCGTCGACGGTTAGGGTTTTGTTGTCGCCAAATTCACGCCGTTGGATATACCCACCCGATTTCTATGGAAGGTTCGGCTGATCAAACTACGCAGGCGATTTTTAAACTATCCATGGATTCTGATACTAGTGCTAGCGATGGAGCTAAAGCTCCGAGTAAAAAGTAACGTTTTCTTCTTTTTTTCTCTTTTCCTTTAGAAAATTTCGATAGACATTGGATTGGATTGTAGCAGTGTTATCGTTGAAAATGTTAACAGTGCTCTGAAGAAGGAACTGAAGATGAAGCAGAGAGAGGAAGAGAGGAAACGCAAAGAAGAGGAAAAGGCCAAACTAGTAACACCACTCTTCTTTCTGCTTACGTTCCTTTTCGAATCGTTTCAGATTTTTTATTTGAGTTGATGTAGGCTCCAAAGGCAAGCTCTCATAGCCAGAAGTCAGTGGCTGCAGATGATGACGATATGGATCCAACGGTATACTAATCATTTTTCATTATTCTTATGCAATGCAGCTATGATGTGTATATAAGTTTGCTTCTGTTATCTTTTTTTTTTTGCCAGCAATACTTTGAGAACAGGTTGAAATATCTTGCGGCGGAGAAGGCTAAGGGGGAGAATCCATACCCTCACAAGTTTGCTGTGTCAATGTCTATTCCTGAATATATTGACAAGTATGGTAGTTTGAATAATGGGGATCATGTTGATGATGCTGAAGTTTCTCTAGCTGGTTTGTTTTTCTTAGCCACTTACCCTCTTTACTCTGAAATGGATGTTGATTTGTTATTTTGAATCTTTGCTAGGGAGGATAATGAGCAAGCGTTCTTCCTCTTCCAAGCTCTTCTTCTATGATCTACATGGTGATGATTTCAAGGTCCAAGTTATGGCTGATGCAAGGTGAATGCTTTGTTCACAGGATTCTCTTCTTTTTTTTGCTAACTATCGATAGATTTGCTTAGATATGTTACTTTTTTTTCTCTACTTCAGTAAGTCAGGATTGGATGAAGCTGAGTTTTCAAAGCTCCATGCGAATGTTAAGCGTGGTGATATTGTTGGTGTCACTGGGTTTCCAGGTTTGTGCAGCCTATATGTTTTCTATTATTCATTCTTTTTACCTGTCTCGGCATCTAATTCACTGTACACGTTAATTTAATTCCAGGAAAAACCAAGAGAGGAGAGTTAAGTATCTTCCCTCGATCATTCATTCTTCTGTCCCATTGCCTCCACATGATGCCGAGAAAGGCTGAGAATGTTAATGCAAAGGTGAAGCAAATCCACTGTGGCTGCTTTATCACCTTAGAGTCACCTTATTTTGCACTAACCGGTTTCATTTATCTTTATTATGTAGAAACCTGAAAACTGGATTCCAGGTGAACCGAGAAATCCTGAAGCATATGTTCTGAAAGATCAGGTAACACTTTTTCAAAAAGCTTAAAGATTGTTGTAGCCTTTTTTATTATTGAATCTCATGATCTTTTGTTGGATCACTTCCTGGTTGTGTTTTAGATTATGTTGTCTCTGTTACTCTGTTTCCGGTCAAGCGTTTGATGTTGTTGTTTTTGTTTCCCTGTCAGGAATCTCGATACCGCCAGCGTTATCTTGATCTGATGTTGAACGTGGAGGTTCGCCAGATATTCAAAACCAGAGCTAACATCATTTCCTATGTCCGCAGATTCCTTGACAACAAAAGATTCTTGGAGGTTTCTATGCTTCTCCTTTTATTGCTAAATAATAGTTTCCTACTTTTCATTCTAAAGTTCTCTTATCTCTGCGTTTGTTATCCTTAAACTTTTTTATATAGGTTGAGACACCTATGATGAACATGATTGCTGGTGGAGCAGCTGCCCGACCATTTGTGACACATCACAATGATCTAGACATGAAACTGTACATGCGTATCGCACCTGAACTCTTTCTGAAGCAACTTATTGTCGGTGGCTTGGACCGTGTTTATGAGATTGGAAAGCAATTTAGAAACGAGGGTATTGACCTGACCCACAATCCGGAGTTCACCACTTGCGAATTCTACATGGCGTTCGCAGACTACAATGACCTGATGAAAATGACTGAGGATATGTTGAGTGGCATGGTCAAGGAACTAACAGGTGGTTACAAAATCAAGTATCATGCTAATGGTTATGATAAGGAGCCAATCGAAATCGACTTCACTCCTCCATTCAGGTTTGAGTCAATCAATATTTTCATTGATTAAACAACGGTAAAGCTTATATGTGTTTATGATCTACGTGAGTTCTTGTAGGAGAATCGAGATGATAGGAGAGTTGGAGAAGGTGGCTAACCTTAGCATACCAAAAGATTTGGCCAGTGAAGAAGCCAACAAGTACTTGATCGATGCATGTGCCAGGTTCGACGTGAAATGCCCTCCTCCTCAGACAACAACTCGTCTGCTAGATAAAGTAAGTAAAATCTTATGTCTCCCTGGTACATTGTCTGGGACGTCTAGCATATGAATATTGGAATCTGAGATGTTGTTGTCTCTTTTTTTGCAGCTTGTTGGAGAATTTCTGGAAGTGACATGTGTGAACCCAACTTTCATCATCAACCATCCGGAGATAATGTCTCCCTTGGCAAAATGGCATAGATCAAACAATGCTTTGACTGAGAGATTCGAGCTGTTTATCAACAAACATGAAGTAAGTACAAAGCTTATTATGAATTTGATTCCATCACACATTTTTTATAGAGTTGTTTCACTTGACATATTTATAAATTTGGACGGCAGCTATGCAACGCCTACACGGAGTTGAACGATCCTGTGGTTCAGCGTCAAAGGTTTGCTGATCAGCTCAAGGATAGACAATCTGGAGACGATGAAGCGATGGCATTGGATGAGACTTTCTGCAATGCATTAGAATATGGATTGGCTCCTACAGGTGGTTGGGGATTGGGTATAGACAGGCTTGCCATGCTCTTTACCGACTCACAGAACATCAAGGTCAGTCTATTATCTCTGTCTCTTGTCAATTTTGGGGGACTAAACTCACGAATTAAATAAATAAAAAACCGTTGCAGGAGGTTATTCTTTTCCCGGCAATGAGACCGCAAGACGATCCAGCAACCGTTAAAGGTACAATCTAACTGATAATTGAGAGAAAAATCTGTTGTTGTTTTTTACTATTATCACAATTATACTGGTTGTTTTTAAAAAAATTGCAGCTTCGTTGCAAGCAGAGAACAGAGAAGAGTAGAGCACAGATTTCATCTCTCTTGACTCTAAAGCCTTTAAAGTTTGGTAGTCAAAATACTATGATGCAACAAGCTGTTCCCAAATTACTTTTAATTGCGATGTATGAACAACCATATTTTTTTACGAACACTAGTTCTAGTTATTATCAAAAACCTTTAGTTTACTAATCGTAACTTCTTTCTCATATTAAATAGCTTAAGATTTTGTTTCTATCAACCAATAATTATAATAAGTATTTTTTCTACTTGCTCCACATTTTTTTTTATCAACTGTCGGTCCAAACCTATGATTTTATAACGTATTGTCCAGTTGTTGAAATGGTATACTGTTGATAACCTTGTTTAGACTTTCAGCTATTTTACTAAGATTGGAGCCTTTTGGAGGGAAACAAAAAGTCATCGGTTGAGAAAAAAACAAAATGTGTATATCTTATGAATGTTTCCAAAAAAATGTATTATCTTATGATAATGATCACATAGAAAAAGTCAGACAGCTTTAAGCATTGGGTTGTGATTGGGTCTCAAATCAAATAATATCTCACAAGACAGCCATAAGCCAACTCATCTCCTCTCTGGCTCTCCAACACATGTTTCATTGTGGCTCCTACCTAATACCTTTCATATTTATTTTGGTTTTGTTTATGGTAAAATCAAGAAAGCCAAGCAAATTTTTATGCCTACCAAGTACTACTACATCTTTGCTTTGGCACCACTAGTTCCTATTCCAAATGGTTATATGTGACGATGATAATGATACCATTCAAGTGGAGTAATCATACCATTCAAGTGGAGTACCTACCAAACAACCTACACATAAAAACCAAGTAAAAGAAAATAAGAGAGATCCTTCCGAGTGAAGAAAATGAGGTGGTGGTGGTGGGTTCTCAAGTCTTTTTCTTTTGTTTCCCACTTTATGATTCACTTTTCCATACACCACAAATCAATTAAAAAATTGAGAGTTCATATATCTAATTACAATTTTTTATAATCCAAAAACCAAACTGCCCAAAAATAATTTTTTTATATATTTATAGAAAAACCCAACAAACCCTCTTTCATATTCCTTTGAAGAATGATTTGAACATTGCTGATGATGTTCCTCGTTTTTTTCTTTTTTCCCTTCTCTTCCTCAAGCCTTCATTCTTCTCTAAGAACCTGCGAATCCTAACCTTTTGTGCGTGTTTACAGATACACTTCAGAGCTTTGTCTTTTAATAATCTCTTCTGGTTTGTGAATTAATCAGCATGTGCTTAAATATGAGTCTTTGCCAATAGCTCCAAGCATTCGACATGCTACTTCCAGCAACTTCCCTGTTGATTAATTAACAAAAGAGTTTTAATTATTAAGTCATGATCGCAATCAATTAATTCCAATCACAATCTCTTGTCACCAAATTAAAATATTTGGAAACGTGAGAAGATGCTTTAGGTAATGTTCAAGAAGCTATTAATGATTCTTCTGTTTAATATCTTCCAATACTATCCTCATCACTCTTTACTTTAAGCACATGATTAATACCTTGACGGTCTACTTTGATCACAAGAACTAAACTTGTATCATAAAAAACCGATCCTAATCAAATCCCAATTAGAGTCAATATGCTAATGTTTCAAGAAACTAGGTCAATCTACATTAAATCAATTCTGCTAATACTAATGACTATGTGAAATTGATTCATCAAAACCGGAATCTATAAACCGTAGACACACAAACACAAATTTCAATCAAACGTACCTCTTCTTGACTGAACAACTTTCTTAACCGGACTACTCAGTTTCTTAACCGTCTCTTCCTCCTCAGGGAACAAAACACCGTCAATCCCTTGAACCGAAATCCGACCGTCCGTGTAAATATCCGGATCAAACAAGTAAGCAGACCGGTCACCAGAACCGAACTTAACCGAACCATCAGCTTCCTTCGCCGCAACCTTATGAGGAAAACGCAGCGTTTCATAGTTCACCTTTCCAAACCTCCTAACCGAATTATACATACTCTCTTCCGTCTGATACTCCGGTATAATGTGGTAATACATGATCTGCTCCGGAGCTCCAGGCTCGCTCAGCTGATCCGTCGTCAACTTCGCCATTGCTTCGTCGTTCGGAGCTAACACCGTGAGAACGTAACCTTCCGATACCAATCGACCCATCTCCGTCGCGAGTGACGTCAGATTCACGAGAATATCCGCCATCTCGTTGTATCCGCCGTAATGCAACAGCGTGTGGATGAAATCTTTGACCTGAGCATCGCCATTGAAATGGTGACGTGGACCTCCGGGTCCTGGAGCCGGTGCTGGAGCTAGCGACGGACCTGGAGCCATGGCGGATTGGATGGGGAGAACCGGGGGAGATCCGGCGGGAACTGCGGCGGCGGTGGAGGATTTCTTGAGACGGTTGGTTCTCGGGTCGATCTCCGGAGCTCCTTCGGGTAACACGGCGGAGATTGACCGGAGGTTTCTCCGACGGTTAAAATCTTCTTGGACGGAGCGGGGGATTAAAAGCCGTTCGATTCCGTGGATCAACCCGTCGGGTCGGGTCAAATCATCGGGTCGGGTAATAACGGCGGAGTTCACCAACCTCTTTCCGTTTCCTTTGGTTTTGCTCAAATGCAGCACTTGGTTGCTCCCTAGCGTGACGTGCTTGACCCGGCCCGTATCTTCTTCGGGCCATTGGGTTGACCCGACCCGAGTGGGGATAATGTGGGACAAGAGTAGCGTCTGGAGAGATTTGAGGTTACCTGGTTGGAGCAAGAACCGTTTGAAATCCGGGTCAAGATCACGCTCTAAGGCTTCATTGCGAGGGGCAAAAATGGTAATATTGTGACGACCGACGGCGTCTTCGAGTGTTTGGAGGAGGAGAGCTTTCTCGACGAGCTCCGCGAGCTCAGTGTAACGAGAGTCGAGGAGAGCGACGAGGACAGAGTTTGAGTTTATCTGACCAGACCCGGTTTTGTTGAGGTGACCCGGTTCGAGGTTCTGTGGCAGAGACGATGCAGTGACGAGGAAAAAGAAGAAGAAGACAGTTACGGCGGAGCAACCATAGATGCAGCGATCCATGGTGCTCTGGAAGATTGTGATAATGCTTTCCTCTGGAGAATAAACTTCGTTCTCAGTGATTTGTTGAAGCGTCGGTGATCGGAAAGTGGGAGTGAGAGACAGGCACAAGAAGAAGGAAGATGTGTGAGTTTTGGCTGGTCTCTTGTCTTTGTTGTGTATCAAAACAGGTTTGGGTTTTCGGACAGGCTGGTGGTGGGGACCACACGGTGTCTGAAAATTTTAATTATTTTAGCTGACTTTGGCTTTTTATGCCTCGGCTCGACTCGGCTCGACTTCCATTAAGTTTCAATTATTTTCTGGCTAAATCTTTTTGTACAATCACTAAATAAACACCACTTTGTTTTGTCTTTATTAAGCTATTCTGTAATAAACAAAAATAGTACTATTTCAGAACAAACAAAGTTTTTTTTTATATTGGAACCTTTCAGATAAATTCTACATTACCAATTGAGTAACTATTGATTTTGGTCAGTAATCTAGGTATCAAATGGCCATGTGCAACAAAGGAATAGTGATTGGCGGTAATTTTATTTTTGTTTATCGTACGCTTTTAAAAGCTAATTGTTTGAACTATATCTTTTTATAGATTGAAACTAAATAATGTTAAAAAAAACTTTATTTGTATATTTACATATGATTTGTCTTTGATAAAATTTAGTTCTACAACTTTTGTCTAATACAGTAGAGTGAAAAAATAATTGATTAAACTTTTCTTTTAAATCACAAACTTTACTAATCTATCTATTTCATTTTAATAAATATTTAAGATTTTTACATAAAATATAAAATATTAAATTTTAGTAGTTTATCTTAGTTATATAAAAATACAATTTCAAATAAAATTTTGGTAGTTTATTTTAGTTACTCAAAATACAATTAAAAAGATTATTTCAACTAGTAAAAAATATAGCATTTTTTGATTAGTTATAAATTTAAAATAATATTAAATTATATTTAGAATAGTTAGAACATTAATTATTTTACAATAAAAAAAAATTAAACACCAAAATAGAGAAAATATAATACTTCATCTGTTTCATAGTAAGTGTTTTTTATTTTTTATTTTGTTTCAAACAGTGTCATTCTACAATCTAATTAATTTTACATATGGGTGCAGGACGGACAATTTCAAAGCAGATTCTCCCTCTTTTAAATCTATTTTTTTTACCATTTTAAATAATCAATATACTTTTATTTAAATATGAACATATTAGTTTATTATACAAATTTCTTAATCTCTGTTAAAAGTGTTAAATTGATATTATTAAAGACTAAGACAATCCGTGAACTCATCAAGATGATAATAAAAGGAGAGTTGATTAGTCATCTTCTATAGTTTAGTTAATGATGTAGTGATTACTAGTGAGATTAAGAAATCCAACCAAACATAAAAGACATGTGAAGCTAAGCCGAAGAAGAGCGAAGACCACGTGGCTTAAATTGAAGCTGTCGGTGTATGACCTAATACAACCATCATTTTCTTATACTTATTACACCTTTTTGGGTTGCTACGTTAAGTCGTGAATCGTGTAATGTCCCACCTCGTTTCCACTTACCTGTTTCAACCACATGCTTCAGCTTGGAAGGTGCACTCACGCGTTTTGACTAATGGGTTTTAAGGCTTTAAACAATACTCATTACCTAATGAAAAGATTAGCTTTTAAGGCCCAAATTATTTAAAATACACATCTCACTAAGGTTTTGCTTATATACTAGGCCCGAGCTGTCTTGTTGGATTGGATCTCTGTCATATCAATGGGCCTAGCTCATTACCCATCCAAGATTCCCGAGGTTACGAGTTTTGCATTAATTTTCTCGACAGCTATGTGAATCCATTTTGCTGACGACCTGTTGCTTTTCAATTTTATATTAAGAATTAAAATATTCGAAATCTTTGAATAAGAAAGAAACTGTAAGGTTCAAATTGGTTAAAGTTGCCGAAAGAGCCGAAAGATAACTAAACATATAAAAAGTCGGAAACAGAAAGGCCTATAAAATATTTCTATATTTGGGGTATCAAAACATTTTACTAATTAAAAATCATCGTCTGATAGTTGAACTCTCAAGCATATTATTATTATTATTATTATCTTTAGATACAAGCACGATTTCATGTAAAATAAGGCTAGCCAGAGACATCTTATATAATTTATATTATTTGTTAAATGATCTCTATGTTAATAATAATAATAATTTTTTTTTTTTGTTTCAACTCATTTATAAAACAAATCTGAGCACATGTTTGATCCAAACAAAAGTTTCATGTCAAAAATTAATGGTCGAAGACCGGTGATTGTGGTCGAGTGGTAAAGAAGCGGATTTGGGACGCAAAAACGTTTTAGGTTCAATCCATCTGTTGTGCGAAACTAAATCACAATTATCCTGGTCACCTTATATAAATACGAGCACATGCTTTAAGATCCATTTGAATGTTAGAAAAAGAGATCTATCAATGGAATGTACCTCTCTTTGGAGATTAGTCCAGGTCTCTCCATTGGCTTGGGATACCCTAGGTTAATCAAAAAAAAAATGGTTGAAGACGGTTTGGGACCTTTGGGTGTTCAGTTTACCAAATGAAGTATAAACAGTTGCATGATGTATTGATGTTTACCAGATAATGGGGGGGAAATCAAGAAGGGTCACATCAAAGCTGAATTAGTGAAGATTTATAGTAAAGTAATAGACACCTGAAACACAAAGAAAGCAGAAAAACGAGACATGTGGAAAGGGAAAGAAGAAGTAATTAGAAAGATGCAGAAGAAGATGGTCGTCGTGGTCGTAACACCTGAATTAATGCTAAACACTTCTGCCAAGTGAGTTTTGTCGTCCCCCACATTAGCTTCAATGCCTCACCAGTCACCACAGTACCTACGAATCAATTATAAACACTTTAGGAAAAGGACAGTTTCAACGAGAAGAGACTTCCGCTCTGTTTAACCCTAATTTATTTTTACCCCTTCACTTCTGTTTAATTCACCACATCACATGATCTTTATTCTTTATAAACCTATCAATGTTCAAAAAATCGCAACACTTAGACGCTTTTGTTGAAAATAACCTACATTTAATTAATTGTTAATTATATATATTACATTTATATAATATACTTTAGTTTTGGTTTTAATTATAAAATTATTTTAATAAATTATTAAAATTAGATAAATTTGTGGAATTGTACTTATATTATTATTTAATATAGCATATTTATATTAATTTAGATTGGTTGAAACCGATTTAAAATTATATAAATTAGATTTTAAGAAAATTGTTTTTGATATGAAACGATTTGTGACTAGTCGAGGTTTATACAGGCTCTCTATACCGATTTTTAGAACCTAAAACTAATTATCCACCCAAAGTAAACCAATATAGCAAATCCGAATCAAATTTGAAATAAATGCGGTTAAGATCCTTCCATCATATTCTTCTGTCAAATGATTATAGGGAGTTGCCTAATTTCTTGTCTGCATTTCATGTCATGTCACTTAATCAACAAACACACCACCACATAATGATTCAGTTTTGAAATTTCATCTTTGATGATCACAAAAATCCCATAACATTTGAAATAAAATCTCACACCAAAGATCGATCGAACAATGCACACAACAATAAAAGAACAAAGAACTATCAACAATGACTTCATACGCCTCTCTCTCTCTCTCTCTCTCTCTCTCTCTCTCGGTGTCATCACTCCTCCTCCTCCTCCTCCGCCTCTGCTGCGTTGTGTTCCGGTATGCTTCCTCGGCTATAACGAAAAAGACTTTGAAGCTCTCGGAGAAGATACAGACTCTCTCTGCGAGGGACTTCTCCAGAACCCAGCACCGTAAAACCTGTTCCACATCTCTTTCTCTAACGCCAACACCGCCTCATCGTCTTCATCAGTCTCCTCATCCGTCATAACCCCCGCCGCAGCCGCAGCTCCTCCTGATTTTCCGAAGTATTTGAGATCCAAGAAATCATCATCATCCTCCTCCTCGTCAGAGACGTCGTTGCTATCCACCGGATGGATCGCGAACTCCGAGTTCTGAAACACTCTCTGCATCCTCTCACCTTTCCCGTCCGTCGGAAGCGGAGGAAAGATCCTGTTTTTAACGAGCTGTTTACGCCGGCGAATACGCAAAGCGCGACGGCAGATTCCTCGGGGGACTTTGTAGATCGCGAGGACGAGGAGATTGACGAGTCCGCAAGGACAGCAACAACACACGGCGGCGCAACTCGCCGTCGTACCGCCGCAGAACTCAGCGGGAGTGGATCCGCCGCAGGTGGCTGTCGGAGAAGGAGAGGAGAGACTTCTCTGGAGGAGAGGGTGTCTCCGGTAGCTACGAGACGGAGAAGAAGATGGAGTGTCTGAAGGTTTCGTGTACGTTGAGATCTGTCTCGGATCGTAACGTAACCTCGAGTTCATAGTTTAAGTTTGGTCGGAGGAGAAAAAAAGAAAAACTCAATTTCTTCAAGATCAAATGATAAGACCGGTTAAACGCAGCACCACGGAATCTCTCTCTCTCTCTCTCCGGTGATGGCGGAATAAACAGTCGCGGGGCTGATACGAGAAGAAGGCCCAAAGAAAAAAATGGTGAATGTGGAATGACTTTGTAGATGGAAAAAAATTATTACAGAACACCAAACCGGTAAATTAGGCGCGAGAGTGTGTTTGGTTCCAATCGTTTTTTTTAACTTCTGAACAAGTAAAATTAGAAAAGCTTTTGGGTTTAATTTTCTTTGAGAGGTAGACCGAAATGGAGGGAGAGACGGAACATGAAGAGAGAGAGAGATAGAGATTGGTTTGGTTTGATTGAAGAGGAAGAGGAAGGTGAATGAAAGGATTGGTCTATATTTATATATAGAGAAGAAAGAAAGTTTCACCAAGTTTTTTTTACTAATTTGTTATCTTCTTCAGGTTGGTGCTTTCTCTGATCACAGTAGTTATACGGTTGTTTCTTTCCCTATTGGATTTATACTTATCATCATGTTTTTACTTATTAGTTGTCAAAAAAATAGCTGTAAAATAAAATTTTGATAAAAAAAATATCTACAACTGGAAACGTAAATCTTTCTTATAAATAAAAATGTTGTTATTCAATATATATGCAGAATCTTATCAGAAAACGAAAAGAAGAAGCATATCCTTGCTCTATTAAAATCAAAAGAAAAAATGATGATATTTGTTGTTGAAGAATTAGTGATAATAATGATTACCTCTTATCTATCATATCATATAATATAAATATAGGCGTATGTATGTATGTGTAGTAGAATGTGACAGTATCTGGATTAATCTGTTAGACGTAGTCTTCGCGCGGTTGTTAGATGTTGATTGGTTTGTTTCTTTTTGTATATTCTTATCTTCGTCAACGAACTGATGCGTTCTAAGAATCAAGTGTGGCGTACCACTATCGATTGAAGAATTGTAAGTATATTACCAATCTTGAAAAGCTAGTACTCCCTAAGTTTCATATTAATTGTTATTGTAGGGAAAAATTTTCGTTTCAAAATAAGTGTCGTTTTAGAATTTTAATGCAAAATTAATTAATAAGATATTTTAATTTATTTTTATGTTGTTGAAATTTGGTTAGGTGTATAGGTAATTGTGTTTTTATTTTGGAAATATATAAAATCATATATTTTATTAATATGTGTACATAAACCTATAACGATAAGTAATATGAAACGGAGTGAGTATTTTCTTATTCTTTGGGGACTGGTTCATGCCATTAGGACACAAAGTTAAAAAAGGTCAATGCAAGTACGTACTCATCTTGAAAATATTCGCATCTGAGAAGAAAATAAATGATGGATTATTTTGAGAATAAATCTATTTTCCTTCACCTCTTAATTACTTTCACTGGACGACCAAGATACGATTGCTTTTCATTCTGTATTTTGATAAATACAAGATGCATCATGCATTTATGTGTATAGCATAAAAGAAAACAACGTGGTAAAAGACATACTCCCTCTGTATTAAATTAAGTGTTGTTTAATAATTTTTATTTTATTTTAAAATAAGTGGTGTTCTCACTTTTCAAGACAAAATTTAATGTTAATTGAGATTTGTGACCAATAACAAAATACTATAGTTTTTTTTTATTGGTTGAACTAATTTTATTTAATGCTACTTTTATATAACCAAGATAAATTACATAAAATTTTGTATCTTATTAATCTTTGTGAAAAAACCTTAAAAACCACTTATAATGATACAAAGGGAGTATATATTGACAGAAGATAATCAATATACTCTCTCCATTTTATAATAAAATCGTTTAAAGTTTCTCCACATGAATTAAAAAAATTGTTAAATTTTTGTTTTAGCTAAATTTAGTACAATTTTTTGTTTGGTTTTATTAATTATTTTTTTGAAAGAACGGATGGAGTAGTACCATTTAACCCTAAATTCAGATTTATTTTTTAACATTGCTTTTTTTTTTTTTATCAACTAACATTGCTTTTTCAAGTTCAACAAATAACAATTACAGCTACACACTGCCACGATCTATTTACGTAAAACCTTTTTTAAAAATAGAAACATCAATTATCGTAAGAAAGATTCCTTTTAACTTTTATATTTACCTCCCAAAATATGTAACAGAATATATAATCTTAATATAATCCAACACACTAGAGACGAGAAGAATCAATCCATAATTGGGTAAAGGTAAATACATTGAAACAGACTATAAATGAAGAAAGAATGAACAGTTAGAAATGTCTTGCTTTAAATTTGAAGAGGACACTCATCACTAGCAATGGACCGGATTGGATCAGAAGATCTCTCACGACCCATTCGTTGCTACGATGTATAGAACAAATTAAAGACTATTCTCACATGTCTTAAATAGAGGGACTTGAACGATCGTATATGTAGTATGTACATGTTCTATGATTATACTGAATCAAATATTTGAGTATTTTGGGTAGTGTCAAGAATAAAAGTAAAAGTATTCAAAGCAAAGCCAAACACTATTAGATATTTCATGCGTGGCATTTAAAAACATATGGGCTGAATTGTTTGGACATGATAACATGAACATTAGAGCATGATTAACTCAATGTTCTTAAGGTGGGTTCTTAGTAACTCAATGTTCTTAAGGTGGGTTCTTAGTGTAATTTAAGAACCTCTTAACTTTAACAAAGAAAAAATTAAGAACCAGTTCTTAAATATCTTAGTTAAGAACCGGTTCTTAAATATCTTAGTTAAGAACCGGTTCTTAACTTTTTTCTTTGTTAAAGTTAAGAACCGGTTCTTAAATTACGCTAAGAACTAACTTTGGGTTAATAATGGTATTAGATTGAAAAAATACATTGCATCTTTTCAGACCTTTAAGCTCCAAGTAAAAAAAAACACTGACATCTAATACACAGTCTAAAACAATTAGACCACCATTATCTCTGGTCTCTTAACCGGGATTCTTAGCTTCGGATAAAAAACGATTCTTAGCTTAACTAAGAAAAACTAAAGACCGTTATTTAAATAAGAGATATAAGAGTCATCTCTTATCCGAAAAGTGTAAAAGAAAAAAAAAATATTAAATCATGAGTTAAGAACTCTGGTTAAAAAACCGGAGATAATAATGTCCTTAAACCGTGCTCGTTTTGAAGCTTGATGATGATGTAAGCCACCTTGATTCCCTTGTAATTGCACTAGTTAACAAACCAGTTGATAAATATGCAAGACATACGTTTGATTAGATTAGCTAGACAATATATTTTCAATATTTTGTAAAAACAAAGACAAAAGATGGGCAAAAAAGATAACGGGCGTACACGTTGATTCAAGCAAGACTAGATTTTAAAAGCTGCCTCCAAATTATAATTAGCACCTAACGTTGATTATTTTTAGTGTGAAAGATATCATCTCACGCCAAAACTATATTCTTCTATTTCGAGGTACCTATTAACAACTTGCATGGGTCCGGTTGGTAGTCGAGAGTAGGAGCAAGCGACCAAAATCGAAACGAATTAAATAATATAAACTATTTTTCAAATTAGGTCTTCTTGCTCCAATACACACACTAGTATGTGGACCCTCTCTATGCATCCATAAATCATAATGTGGACAGAGAAAGATTCAATCAAAGTCACTTTCTTCTTCACCTACGCAATCTCAATAACACACCTGTATTTTGTAGATATGAGTCAGCTTGATTCCAACGATTTCTACTTAAAATTCATAATCAAATTACACAACCTCTAGTCATCAAGTACACAAAACGATCAATAGGACTCGCGAACAGTACAAAAAACAGTTATTATTTCAGAGTTTTTGGAAACGTCTTTGCACGGTTCACGAATCCACATATCAGTGAGATTTGCGAATAGTGCAAGAGACCCCATAAAAACATGGGTTAAAGATGGCCGGAGAGGATGGAGTGGAGGAGGATAAGCAAGGGCGGTAGAAGAAAAAACACGAAAAGGACACACCGTGAAGCATTCTCACATTCATTATATTTGTGAAAGTTCCAGAAGACTACGAACTCTCACATCTCAAGCTTGTTTTGTACTTGCATTTATGATTTGACTAAAGATTTTATATGTAATTAGAAGGTTATTTTCATTGAAATGATACAATAACTGAGAAGATGGTATACTGAAGATTTGGACGTTTAAGAGGGTAAATTTTCTGCTTGATTGATTCTTTGATTGATGTCCCTTTCATTTTTCGTGATAGAAAATGAATCCAATGACACGTGTAAACCAGTCATGAAAAAGTCATAAATGCAAATATTTCACATCTCTCGAAGTCTCGGACTAACATGTCACTAAAGTATTTAGGAAATTAAAAACTTAGCACTAAAATCTGGAATAAACATACAAAATCATCATTGGTATATACTCTCCCTCTGTTTCATAATAACTATCGTTTTAGATTTTTGCACACAGATTAAGAAAATATTTAATTTTACATATTTTCTATACAAAAACATCATTATCCATACACCTAATCATATTTCAACCAATAGAAAATTAAACTGAAAAATAAAATCAATAAATTATGCATTAAAATCCTAAAACGACACTTATTTTGTAACGAAAATTTTTCTCTAAAACGACATTCTTTGCAAAACAGAGGGAGTATATCAAACACACAAACGATGACAATCACACACGTGTACATTTTCCAAATAATGACACGATCCAAAATCAAGTTAACTAAGTCTATATAGTCGTTTGGTTTCCATACTTCATATACTCCCTCCATTTCAAATTAGATGTCGCTCTAGAGTAAAATTTTTGTTTCAAAATAAGTGTCGTTTTCGGTTTTCAATGCAAAATTTATTGGTAATATTCTCTATTCTATTTTTCTATTGGTTGATATATGGTTAGGTGTATTGGTAATAGTGTTTTTATTTTGAAAACATGTAAAATTAAATGTTTTTTTAATCTGTGTGCATAAACCTAGAACGACAACTAATATGAAACAGAGGGAGTATATATTTGTTTCGTTTGCGATGCGTAGAGCCAAAAACAGATAATTACTCCCTCTGTTTCATAATAAGTGTCGTTTTAGCTTTTTGCACACAGATTAAGAAAACATTTAATTTTGCATATTTTCTATAAAAAAACATCATTACCCATACACCTAATCATATTTCAACCAATAGAAAATTAAACTGGAAAATAAATCATTAAGTTATGCATTGAAATCCTAAAACGACACTTATTTTGTAACGAAAAATTTTTCTCTAAAACGACATTCTTTGCGAAACGGAGGGAGTATTTAAAGTAAGAGTTTCATTAGTCGTTGTGTTTTTATAATTAAGTCGGTTAAACTAATTAAAATTATTTAAGGCTCTAGTGGAGTTTAGACACTGGTTAACTAGGTTGAATATTAAGCGGCCGAGCCAGAATCAGAATCACGTATTATGGGTCTCAAAAAGACCTGAACCAAAGGTCGACCCAATTAATCTGTAGACATTGGTCAACTGTTTCTCGAGTGGGCCGTTTATTTATTTGTTTGTTTTGTATCTTTATAAAATGAGTGTTCTTTTTTTTTTTCTTTTCAGGTTTATGGGTACAAAATGGGTCCGTTCTTAACGGATTTAAATGATCTCGATGTAAGGTTATCAACATAAGATAGTCATATATATAAAAACGCCAACTATACATGTTGCAAAAAGCATGTGTGTATGAAGAACAATATATTATAAGGAAAAACTGAAATTTAAGGGAAAAAGTAAGCACCAGAGAAAATTGTGTAGAAGTTAAGCTAAATTGTCATATACTCCTTCCTTCGGTTTCATTTTAATTGTCGTTCTAAATTTATACATACATATTAATAGAACATATAATTTTGTATATTTTCAAAATAAAAACGCAGTTACTTATACACATAACCATATTTCGAACAATAGAAAAATAAACCGAAGAATTTCTTTAATAAATTTTACATTAAAACTATAAAACGATATTTATTTTATAATAATTCTTTTTTTTTTTACAATAATAACTAAATTGAAACAAAGAGAGTAGTAATGAACCGTTCCCTTTTGGCCGGTCTCTTCGGACCAATCCGACGTACGTGAATCTTAATGTCCTTTTTCTGACAAACCTTACGTTTCATGAGAAGACCCACGTTCCGGTCACATTGATTTTCTTCGTTTAGTAATTAGTAACGCACTACGTTTTGTTGGAATTTACCACCAAAACATTGTTTATGATTCGTCATGTATATGTCTAAGATATAAATTAACAAAGTTTAGTGTAAGCCTTGTAAATTCTATAAACAAAAAATCTGAAATGATCAATCGAAATATAACTACAAGAAATTTCTAGCCTCTTAAGATGGAATTGAATCAGTGGCTCCTTCTCAGTCCTTCCACCACTGTTTTTACATGTGACACTTCACTCATAATGCATATAGTTTAGGATAGTATTCGATAGAAGAAATTGATTCCTAAAACACATTGTGTTTGTCGTTAAAATCTGGTGTTTACCGCCAACTGTAAAGATGAATATGAAAATATTTTATCGCTTATTACTTTTTTTCCGCTAATCTGTCAATTACAAGTTTACAACTATGTTTTCAAACATATATTAACTACTCTGTTTCATAATAAATGTCGTTTTAGATTTTTGCACACGGATTAAAATAATATTTAATTTTGCATATTTTCTATATAAAACATCATTTCCCATATAACTAACCATATTTCAACAAATAGAAAATTAAGCTGGTAAATAAAATTTATAAATTTTGCATTGAAATGTGAAAACGACATTTATTTTACAATAATTTTTTTTAATAACACTTAATATGAAACTAAGAGAGTATTTTGTAATGAAATTGGTAAATTTAGCGGTTGAAATGATTTTTTGTTGCTGAAGTCCTTGGAATTTTTAATACTGGACAACGTAGTAATTAATTAACTGCCTGATTTTCATGATATTTATTAAAAAAACAAACTAAATATTAAATAAAACCACTCATCCATCAGAGCTCATTCTTGATCAATTTTCGATAAGACATAGTCGGTTTGTATTAAGTTTTTTTTTTTGTAGAAATGACATAACTAATCTAATTTTCTTTATATATTAGTGTTTGTAACTTCAACTTTTTGATGTAAAATCTTAAAATACTTTAAAAATGATTTTTTATCGATTCATTTGAATTATCAAATTCTGCTTCTGATACCAATAGTAACTTTTTAACAAGTTATTTTAACTATATCAACAACATTTTGAATTTTGGACTTTTAACTCAAAATTAATCTCCTATATATTATTTGATAAATGATTTGATTAGGTATCTTCACCATAATCCTTCTAACAAATAAATGATGACTTGTCCTATTAAAAATTGTAACATGAATTCTATGTAATTATGACATGGCTTAACACAATTATGACATAAATTTTAATTATAGAAAATTCAAATATAAAACAATAAATATATGGTAGTTACAAATAATTAAAAATTGTAAGCAAAATAACTCTAATTTTAGATATAACTTATTATAAACTTACACACTAAATAAGATAATAAAAATAAATATAATATTCGTTTATCTTATTTAGTGTGTAAGTTTATAATAAGTTATACTTTTTGCAGATAGTTAAATAATTAAAGATATATTTAAGTTTATTACTTAATGTAAAGACAAACTTAATCACATTTTTAAATAATTGAACTATATTTAAAATTTAATTACAATAAAATAATTTAATTGGATGATTAGTATTCGATTCATTAGGTTTAGTAAGTATCCTTTAAAAGTTAAATCTTTTTAATTAAAACCAACAAAAAACAGTTAACTAAAATTTATTCTTAAAATAAATAAAATAGTATAAAATTATTATTTCAAAAATAAAAATTAATTTATTGAATTAAAATAATTTAAATACAATCAAATCAGATAATTAAAATGAAGAAAACATTTCAAAATATTACTTTAAAAAAAAATTATGAACTTAAAAATAAATATAATAACAATATATATTAAAAACAAAATAGCTTTTAAGAGTTATTGTTTCTCCGCATGACCCAAGAAACGATCTAGTTGATATTAAATCAACTGTCATAACTGGTGTTCACTCTTTAAAACTTTTGTTATAGAATTATAATACAGTGAAACCTCTATAAATTAATAATGTTGGGACTACACCAAAACTATATTTTTATTAATTTATAGAAATTATTAATTTATTGATATACTAATTAAACTAAAAATTCAATTTTAGACTATACAAATTATATTATTTTATAAAGTTTTTTAGTATATATTAATTTATAAAGTATTAATTTAAAAATGTTATATTATAGTTTTTTTTTTTTGAAACACTTTTTTTTTTTTTTGAAACACAAATGTTATATTATAGTTTGAAAGGACTTTCGGTAATGAAAACACCTTGTTTGAAGGTTTGTATCGTGAAGAAAAAATTGCAATGAAATGTAAACCCATTTTGTCGATAACCTGTAAGAAACCTTTTCTTTGGGGGTCAAAACCTGTAAGAAACTAAGATGTCGAATATATATATTATTTTTTCTAAGTAAGATGTCGAATATAAATAGCCCCAAGACTAATCTTGCAAGGTTTAGCAGCTAGTTTATAAGAAATTTATTTTTCAGTGCGTCACTTACATGATGATACGTTTAAAAATGTAGAAACAATCAATTAATTAATTTTTGTTTCATGTTCAGAGCAAACTTTAGTATTCTCTTTATATATATGTATACTGTTTTGTTTTAACTATTACAATTCTAAATTTAGTGTTTTCAGAGTTGGTACATGACCGGACATGATAACGGGTGGTGGAGAGGTAGCAGTTCAGGCATGCAAACACACCAAAGATAATATTTTGTAAATCACTAGATAGGTACTAACATATATTTCTTGATTACCAAAAAAAAAAAAAAAAATCTTTCAGAGCTGTGATATGAAATTTCACAAATTGTGTGCTTACTGTAGGTTCGGCTACTATTTAGTAGTTTCGCTTCCATCGAACATTTTGCAACAACATGTATTATGACAAAATGTCTTAATCAGTTATTTTCTATGGATTATCGAGTAGTCTAAATATCCTGAAAAAAAATCTAAAACTGAAAAGAAGTGTACTATTAATAAATCTAGTGCGACACAAAATTATTCTGTTATAGTGTGATAAGTTATCTTGTCACGTTTAAAGATAGCCAAAAATAAAAACAAGAATATGCTAATATGAAGTACGGACTGAAGGCTGAAGCAGAACTCAGAATGAAATCTCGATCATACATTCATGTACGTAATATTCTTGGAATAATACTTAGCATGCAGTGCCAGCAACATGTAAAAGATATGTTTTTACGAATTCTAAAGTTAGAACTAAAAAGAATGGACGAGACTACGATTGTTTAAAAATAGATATCGAACGTACGTAAATTCACCCGACACCTATTTATTTTACAAAATCAATGTTTTATAGATATCGACTGGTCAATTTATTAAATATCCGAATCCTTACGCTTCTCCTTCATGCCTACCATTCTCAAATATACACATATCATAGCATCATGCATTATCATAATCATAATGCCGTTGATATGACCTTGTTTTAGTCTATTTATATTCTTAATATTATGTATCACTTTCCTTAAATGTACGTATACACATTTGTGGAAACAAATTAATTCAGAAATTGCATTTTGGAATACTTCTATCGTGTCTGATATCTCAGGAAATTTTAGTAGGGATAATTCATTAAGAAAATACTATCGTAATTTATAAGATTAATTTAACAGTTATTCGTTATATATAGCATTTATTACTTATCAGCCATAATATACGATGATCAGTATCATTGATGTATTATCTTATATGTTTAATGTTATCAATTATCATTATCTAATCTTCAGAATACACATTGGGAGCACTTAGTTTGACCAAAACTGAGAGAATTCACATGAAAGCATCTTGGAATATAATGGACAATTTTTACAATAATATTTATTAACTTACATAAAGTTGTCTGAATATTTTCTTTTTTATCAAATAAACATATAACTGCTGTAAAGTTAGAAGCGAACATTCTCAGCCTTTGGTTTGAGAGCTTCTCTGATATGTCTACCCTCAACTTGGTTCTATTTTTTTGTCTGTTTTTTCCTTTTTATATAATTTTGTCTCCCTTTTCTGACTTTTACTATGTGTTGTAGTAGTGGAGTTCGTAAATAAATAAAAGTAAAACATTTTAAAATAATATGTGTTCTTATATAGGACCTACGTAATATCAATTTGTACATCTATATTCTACCTAGTAGATGAATAGCCATCCATCAATTAATAAGATTTAACTAAGAGAAGTACTAGCCATCACTTTTTATATCTTAAATATTCATATCATTAGAAATCAATACATTCAGATAAAATATTGGTTTATATGCAAGCTTAGTCAGCAATAAAAAGTATGTCGTTTCACAAATTAAGCTTTCTCTACCTATAAATATAGCCCAAAACTATCCCATATAAGCACCACACACACCCCAAAAGTTATACAAATATTAGCCAATTTCACAAGCTTTAACACTTCCATTTGATGGAAATGGATTTGAATTCTCAAGTGAAGAAGGCTGGTTTCTTGCAAAGGCTTAAGGATTTCCCTAGCAATCTCAAAGACGATGTCACCAAGCGCATAAAGAATGTGCACAAGCTTGGGAAAGATGATCCAAGACGTATAATCCATTCCATAAAAGTGGGACTTTCTCTTACATTAGTTTCAATGTTGTACTATGTAAAGCCACTCTATAATAGCTTTGGTGTTTCGGGTATGTGGGCAATACTAACCGTAGTCGTGGTCTCCGAGTTCACTGTTGGTAAGTCACTAATACCATGATTATTCTTGAAAATCGGTTTTTAAATATTTCTTTTGTCTAATTAAAAAAAAAATTAAAAAGTTCACCAATCGCAAACCGTCATGTGTCGATAGAATCTACAAACAGTGCAAAAAAACCATTACAACCGGTCTTTATCTCACGTTTTTAGAATCAATTTTTAAGTTTTTGTGAGACCCAAAAATTAAAAAAAAAACTCTTTACTATCTCCCGATATTCATGCTTTTAATCTATTAATTGAAGTAAACGATTTTACCCACTATTTATATAATATTATTTGAGAAGTTAGTTTTTTTTATATTTGTGGCATTTACATCATTGTTGTTTTTATAGGCGCAACACTTTCAAAAGGTTTAAACAGAGGTTTCGCAACGTTAATAGCCGGTGCCTTAGGGGTTGGTGCAGTACACCTTGCTCGTCTCTGTGGACACAAAGGAGAACCAATTGTTCTTGGGATATTAGTGTTCTCACTAGGCGCAGCTGCAACATTTTCACGTTTTTTCCCAAGGATTAAACAAAGATATGACTATGGTGCCTTGATATTCATACTCACATTTAGCATGGTTGCCGTTTCGGGGTACCGTACAGATGAAATCTTGGTTATTGCATACCAAAGACTATCGACTATTCTTATTGGTGGAACAATATGCATTCTTGTGTCCATCTTTGCTTTTCCTGTATGGGCAGGCGAAGATCTTCACAACATGATTGCTAACAACATTATTAAACTCGCTAACTCCTTAGAAGGTGACTTATGATTGCTTTATTCTCGGTATAAAATTAAAAATATAGATATATAACTTATGCATGCATACGTGTTTTAATATCTATAAACAGGTTTCGAGTGTGAATATTTTCCATCATCGGAGAAGACTTCAAAGGAGACAAACTCGTGCGTTCGAGAATACAAAAGCATTTTAACATCAAAAAGCGCTGAAGATTGGTACTTTTATTTTAAAATTCTAGACAATAAATAATATTCAAACGTATACATGTTCTTCAAGAACTGTTATTCCCTCCGTTTCATTTTACTTGTCGTTCTAGGTTTTTACACACATATTAAGAAAATATATGATTTTGTATATTTCCAAACTGAAAATACAATTACCTATACACCTAACCATATTTCAACTAATAAAAAAATAAAATGGAGAATCTTATTAATAAATTTTGCATTAAAATTTTAAAACGATAATATTTTGAAACGAAATTTTTTTTCCTACAAGAACAATTAAATCGAAACGGAGAGAGTATTAAGTTTTGATTTAATTAATGATCGTATATAACTTTTTTTTTTTTTTTTTGCAGGCGAATCTTGCGCGATGGGAACCAGGACATGGCCGATTCAGGTTACGGTATCCATGGACAAAGTACTTAAAGATCGCTGGACTCGTTCGCCAATGCGCCTTTCATTTCGAAATTCTCAATGGCTATGTTCTCTCTGACGCTAAGGTCGTCGTCAGAAATCACATAAAATTAATTAATTAGTATGTTATATTTAAACCAATAAATTAATATTTTGCATGCTTTTTCACGTGTAACCCAAGCAGGCACCGCAAGACTTCATAAGCAAGATTCAAGAGCCATGCTCGATTATGAGTAAAGAAGCAGGTGAAGCCCTAAAAGCCATAGCCAAATCTATCAAAACAATGAGCAGATACAATGTTTGTGTGAATACACACATTAAAAACTCCAGAAACGCCATAGAAAACCTAAGGCTTGCACTCAAAATATCTTTCCCGGAGACAGAGAAAGATCTCTTTGAGATCATTCCCGTAGTCACAATAGCGTCAACATTGATCGACATCGTGAATTACGTCGAGAAGATCTCTGAGGCTGTGGAAGAATTTTCAGTTCTGGCACACTTCAAAGAGACTTTGGATCCAAAACTAACAGTACCAGAGTTAGGACAACATCAACTACTTCACAAGGGAACTGTAAAGCCTGTTCTAGAGGGTGACAAGGAAGAAGAATACAATAACTCTCCTCATGTTGTTGTCGCAGTCCATGATGAACAGACACCAACAGTTAACGAAAAGAATGTTAGTTTGGGAGCAGAGAAGACAACAGTTGTTGTCGTGTAAATATGTTTTTAATCGTCAATATTTCAAAAACTCTTTGACGGGAACTTGTTTTAACATTGTCGAGTAATGTATAAGAATATTACTCATTCATTCCACTTATTATCGATTGATTTAGAAATAACTATGAACTAGATAATTATATGCATGAACCACATGATTAAAAGATTAGTCAACTAATTTAAAAATTATATGAAGTAGTTTATCAAAAAAATCTAAAGCGAGGTGATTTAATATATTAAAAAAGGTGATATAATATGTTTCAACATAATATTGGTATCATTTGGATTCTTGTTAACTTTTTAGTGTTTTGAAAAGAAAACGAAGAGTTTATCTTAGAGTGCATTTTATAAACCGTGAATGTTTGGCTCATTTATCCACTGGATTAAGCATGGGGCTTGTTTTTGCTAAGAATGTAAATATTATTAGAAATGAAAGTAAAGGTGTTACAAAAAGTGACTAGGCATGAGAACTTTGATGTGGTGTGATTTATGAATGAGAGACTTACACAGAAAGACACATTAGAGCACCCGCAACGAGGGTCCTTAAGGGGGAGTCCTTAGCGGAAAAATAACTAAATAATTAGTGTGTTCCACCAAAACTTAAGGATTCGATCCTTAAAATCTCTAAATAAGGATCGGTCCTTGCACTATTTGCGACACGTGGCGGCCTGCGATTGGTTGATAATTTTTTTTTTTTTTCAAACCTGAAAAAAAAAAAAAATTTAAGGACTCCGCAAGGAGTCCACGGTTGCGGATGCTCTTACGTCTTTTGTTTGCCTTAAAAGACGTATTGTCAAGTTGACACACATTATGTTGCCAACTGTATTTTTATGCCAGAAATAACCCTGACTTTATATAATGAGAATTGTAACTAAGTTTGTATTCAATTACAATTAATAATAAAAAGTAACTAAAAGCATATATATGGAAGCTGGTACGTGGAGAAAATTGAACGTTGAAATTGTGGCTAAAAGAGTGGTGGTTAGGTGAATCATGGTCAACGGAGTTTTGATGCGAATAGTCGTGGTTAGGGGAAGCTTGGTCAATCGATATGTGGTCATGCAATATGTGGTCATGTCCACCACTATCCTATCCACTGATCTCCTATTCATGAAACTCATGTCCTTCCATCTTCTACACATCGAAACTCATATTTTACCAGTCTCCAATCCACGCAATCCATTCATCAATCTTCCATCCACCAAATGCCAATCCACAAAATCAAAAGACGTCTCCATACACATCAAAACTCGTCTTCTACCAGTCTCTAATCCACGCAATTCATTCATCAATCTCCCATCCACCAAATGCCCATCCACAAAACCAAAAGACAAAGTTTTGAAACAAAAAATCCAGATCTGGAAACTCAAATTCAGATGGCGGAAAGACGGGACGGAAAATAGGTTTAACCGAACCTTTCATGGCGGAGATATACTTCAATACCTACTCACAAAATGAAAGAAAGTAGATTAAGCGAGTTGATTAGAGAGTGGATCTGTGGATTAGAAATCGCTGCAGTTAGGATTAAAGTAGAGAAGCTTAACGGAAGCGGGTGAGGAAATTAGGTTAGTGGATGAGAGAATAGATCTCGAAATTGGGGAAAATGAAGGGTTTCTAATAATTTTATGACATAAAAATAATATATTAGATAAACAGATTAATAAATTAGGATTTTTAGTTAACTTTATCGTTGCATAGTAACGAAAGTGGTTACGAGGTCAGAATGGTCAAATTGGTTTGATAAAGTGTCCTACTTATCTAAAGTGTCTCTTAGTGTAATATCTATCTGGAAATGTGTTCCCTAGTGTAAAATTTTCTTTATGATTAAATGTTACAAAAAAAAAAAAAAAGGCATGAGAACTTGCTTGTCATACTTATCACAAAATCAACAATATTAAAGTGAAGATAGCAAACACCCATGCACAATAAAGATCGTAAGTTTTGTGTTGACAAATGCATTATTTAGTGGATTGAAAATGGGATGATATATAGTTGTATTATCTTTAGAGAGTATTAGTGATGTAATATTAAACCTTTAACGAAAGTAGTAAGGTTCTAATTATAATCAACCACACGTATAGTGTTTTGACTCATCAATTCATACATGTATGACACAAAGACTAGAGAATAAAATCAACTTTGGGATCCAAAAGCTCAAATCCAAGAAAGCCTTTGCTCTGTTTGCCACGATATTTTATAAAATGAAAAAAAAACTAATGATCTTAGTTTATTCCTGTCGTGAAAAAACAGAATATGCCACTGAAAGGTCTGGAATATGCCACTTAAAAGGGACTAGGTAGGTCAGCATGTGACTACGAAGGTTAAACTGTGGGTGAATTTGGTTTATTTTAGTTATTAAATCAGGTTAAATAAAGATTAGCAAAACCACAAAACTTTACTGTCTGACATTAACATATGGTAACTGAAAAGGGATTCGGATCCCCAAATCTAATTACATAGTGCATTGTAAGGCTGACCATTCTTAAGCATGAAGTTTAATGTGTTTCATCGATTCATTGTACAGTACTAATTATATATAACCATGGGTTAAAAGTTAAAACAAGTCAGTTGGAGGAGAATCTTATTAGCCTTGAAATACGTTGATTTAACTTTTTCCGTTCTTTGATCAAAAAAAAAAAAATCTTTTTCCGTTCAAAAATGTGATAAGATCAGAGGTCAAGAGTGGAAAGAGATCACATATCACTTGAATATGATCGACTATTATTGTAGGACCAATGTCCATATAAGTAAGTAGTGATCGGTTTAACAAGGAAAATTCTTGTCTATAAATACATTAAGATTTGAAAATGTATATATATCATGATTGAAAATGATACATCAGCTTTAATCTTATAAAATAATAAATACTTTCTGTTCAAATTATAAGTAGTTCTGAATAAAAGCACAATTTTTTTTTAAAACTATTGCCTCTAACATTAAATTAATTGAAAAATGACCAATGAAAATCATACTTCTAACTTTATATTTTTGTTTGAATATTATTTTATCACTTTACTTTTCGCACTAGACTTTAAAAACAACTTATTTCTTCAAACAAACAAAAAAAATCTTCAAAACTATTTATATATCGAAACAGAGGAAATATATATTTTTATATATGACATTAAATATGCTTTGTATTTAATACTCTACAAAATAGCCCACAAAATGACATTCGCTACTACCTAATCTATTAACAAACGACCTTCAACAACTATCATAGCAAATAACAAACGTAGTATTGTTTTTTTACTTTAAACAAATCTAAAAAAGCAATAACTGTTGGTAAAACTTCTACCAGCCGAAGACAGGCTTGTGAACTTGAGGTGGAGCAAGATTCAGATCCTTGCAATGTTGCTTATCATAGTCTTTTGTTTTTGGTGTTGCTCCACTGCATAGTCTCAAAAAATCATTCCCTGTGAGAACATAGTGCGTGAATGCCAATCCTCCATCGATTACCTCGTTGAAGCTCGGAACCGATCTTGATTTTCTCATTCTTTTTCCTCCATTTTCATCGCTTAAGATCTTATCGAGATCTGAATACTCCATGAATCTCTGTGTAGCTGCTTCCCAAGAAAGATTGTACATCTGCTCAGGAGTGAGTGGTAACGGCTCTTTCGACATTGCTTCTTTCACTTTGTTCACAAAGTCTTCCGATGTTTTGTAAGTTAGACAGTTTGGGAATGATCTGAAGAACTCGTTTGAAGGATGGTCTGCACACACCACGAACTTTCCCATGGCTAGTGCTTCTGCAGTTGCTGTGCATAGAACATCGCTGATGCTCGGGTTTATGAACACTTTGTACCTTTCATAAAGACGAAGGAGAAACAATCAGAGAGAGAGAGAGAGAAACATTAACAGAATTTCAAGTTTTTTTTTCAGAACTTACTTGTGAAGAGCATCGTCCGCATGGTCCCTTCCTTTGAGGAAATTGAGATTCAAATCGAGTTTCTGTGCTGCACGTTGGACCTCGACTGCATCTTCACCGTTTCCATACACATCTAAATTGAAGCTCCCGAGGTCGCTTTTGTGTTTAGCCATCAGATCTATTAGTTCTCTGTATCCTTTAGCCCACACCATTTTCCCTAAGAAGTATGCACCTTTTGAGAAAGCTTGTTCCCCACGGGACCTCTCTTCAGCAATTTTTTCCCCAATCATAAGGAACTTGGGATTGACACCATGGACATTGCATATAACGGATTTTGGCAAATCTTGTGTTGCTCCAGAGAGGCGAAGAACCTTTCATGAGTGGAGAGAATATGTATCAGCATCAAAGAGGACTCAAGCAACAAAACAAGAGAGTAGAAAGACCACCTTGTCGCAATATGCTCGTGTGACCCAATTGTTGACATGGTTGACAAAAAATGCTTGAAGGGCACCATGCTTCTCCCTCTTGATGTACTCTAAGTAGTTTGTGTGGACAATTCCAACAACATGGTTGAATTTATCAGTCCAACGCTTCCCATGGTGATACCAGTTGAGATGTTCAGGCTCTTCAAGAATAGCAATGTCAGCATCTTTTGACGGTATGAACTGAGAAGTGTCACCAGCAGGAAATATGCTACGCCTTTCTTTTGAAAACTATAAGAAAACCACAGTCACTATCAAGTAACAATAAGAAAACATAATAGTGTTTCATCCAAAATGACCAACTTACCTTTCCAGGGTAAAACGAGATTTTAAAATCAGCCTTGAAACCAATCCTTTCCTCCAACCAATTACGTATATAACTCTCCTGTTCTTCAGGTGAACTGAAGGTGAGATTGTTTGGATAAACTAGTTCTTGATCAGATTCGCAGAGCCAAGGAACCACGAGTGTAACACTCTGTTTTTCAGACTTTGCTAAATAGGCAGCTCTGAACAGCGGATTTACAGCTGTTCCGGTCATCCACGGGAGACTAGCTGTCGTAACTATTGCCACGTGCCTTTTGCTTTCTGACGTCTCAGGCTTCAGAAAATCAGTCCAAAAGCCACCATCATAATGGTGTCCAGTGCTCTGAAGAACACTGGCTATCCTCGTATCCAAATCATCAGCATGGTTATCATTTTCAATTAAATCAGATGTTTGTGCAGATGGCAGGCGCCAGAGGTTTTGGCTCTTGCATTTATAAAGGTTTTCTACTACTCGGTCGCACAAATCTGAAAGAGAAATTCAATCTAGCAAAATCAGGGACTGAGTATCTCATTTACATACCAAGAAACGGTGATTTATACCATTCATTTATATATCCAGCAAATTTCATGTCTAATAAGCCACTGAAAGTCAGATTTCATTTGAGTGATCTGTTCTCACACAAAGTATATACCTAAAACTATTTGAAACCCAAAAAATAGGCGAGCAAGCAACACACTAAACAAAGCCCCTTGGGGAGAAAAGTTGAGTTTTTTTTTTTTTGAAAAATCACCTATGCAAGAGAAATCCAACTATTAACAACTCAGATACATACAACTAATCAAAAAGTTAAGCAAGAGAAAAATGCAATACATGCTTACCTTTTCTTACACCAATCTGATCAAGAAAAGGTTCAGACTGCCTAACCAAACAAGCCAAAAGTTCAGGTACATCCAGTGGTGGCACATCCTTGGCCTCATCAGTTTCTTTGTAAAGTGATTGCTGCAATTACAAACAAAAGAGAAAACACCATTAGAAAAATTGCCACATACCTTAAAGAAACTCAAACTAATAATCATTCCAAAACTAAAAAACAAAGAAACTATCATGACAGCCCCAAAGTGAGAGACTTACAAAGCTGGTTTTGAGCTTCTCCACAAGCTCACTGTTCTTGAAACCACTCAATATCTCTAACGAGCTTCGTTTCTCAAACTCTTTCAACCTACTCTTCAATGACCTAATCGGCTTCCAATCTCCAAAGCCAGCTTCTCCCTCTCCCTCACCCTCACTCTCCGCGTAAAACTCCCTAAACCTATCCCTATCACGCCGTCTCCTCATCTCCAGAACCCCTTCACGCTCATCCATCTCCATCTCAGACACAATCGCTTTCTTAATCGCCGACAGATCGATCCCCAGCTTCGCCTTCGCGGGCCCCCACCTCTCCATCACCTTACGGCTAATCTCCGGAGCCGAATAAACCCTACGGAACTCCGATATCTTCGGCTGAAGCTTCTTCATGATCCCAATCTCATTACCAAAAGACGACGACGCCGATGGAGACGACACGACGGGAAACGCGGACATCGCCGAGTTATTGAGGAAATTCTCGATCTCCCGATCGAACGTCGACGCTAGATTCTTAACGGAGTTAGCTCGTTTCCGCATCAGCTGCAAATCCGCATCGGCTGAGTCCCGCACCTCCCTCCACCCTTTCGACAGTAACGAAAACGCGTTGGTGGAGGATAACATCATCGACAGAGACGAAGAAGGCGAAGAAGAAAACGTTATCCCGGTGGTCGTCGACGGAGACGACGGAGGAGGAGGTTGACTCTCTTTAGCCATGATTTTAGGGTTTTCTCGTTTCAGTCACGACGATTTCGTGAAGGTGTTAGTTACGATTTCTCGACCAAGAAGAAGAGAGGAAACAAAAGGGTGAGGAATGGACGGCTGAGATTCATTTGGATGAGAGTCTATTTTAGTTGGTTCTCTCTTCTCTCTTTTCTATATTGTTCTGGAAAGATGATAACACGAGGAATATACCAAGTCGGACGGACGATGACCGCTTGACGCGCGGCTCACGTGGCACGAGTCCTACTGGTCAATGACATGGCGCCTATTGATTGGTTTACGGGATTTATCCGATTGGGTATGGGCTCATGACAGTGACATCATAAAAATGGGACTTATATGGATCTTGATAGAAGCCCATTTACGGTTCAATTATATTGGCCGACTTAACGAGTGCCACGTGGAATTTTGAGAATATAAAGTTTTTACTCTTTAGATACACTAAACCGGATTTTCCGCTAAAATTTTGGTCCGGTTAACCCGAATTGAACATCTTTCATTAGGGATAGGTCTGGTTGTTCAGGTATCCGTTGACGCTTGGATCGGCTTTTTCGGATTTTGGTTTTTTTTTATAACACATCTTAGGTCTCATTCAAGTAAATTTGCAAGTACGGGTCAAATTCAGATATAGCACATCAGATTCATATCAGTTTTATATCACATCCTAGAACTCATAAAGTAATTATATATCATTCGGATTTAGATTATATCAGATCATTTCGGATATACCTGAAATAAAATCTAAAATTTAAAAGCAAAATATAAAAAGATATACTTATTTATATATAATTAAATATTTAAGGTATTTATTTTAATTTTAGATATTTATTGTTAGATATTATATCAAAATAAATATGAAATTGAATATTTGAAGTATATATTTATATTTTATATAATTATATTGTACAATAGTTTGGACATTTGTTTTGGTTTCTTTGGATATTTTTCGATTTTTTCAGCTTTTTAGGATTATCCATTTGAGGTTGGTTAATAACATTATGTATCCTTGGTTAAA
The DNA here is from genome assembly GCA_012274485.2 of Sinapis alba. NCBI lineage: Eukaryota > Viridiplantae > Streptophyta > Magnoliopsida > Brassicales > Brassicaceae > Sinapis > Sinapis alba. Next base: position 106,100 of record MU106078.1, on the reverse strand, counting down.
TATTGAAGATTGTCGCTAAAGCTACTATGACTTGCCAAAGAAGAAAGAGCCACAAAAGAAAAAAACTAAATATTTTTTTTCTAACTATGATAAATTGAGTTTCTTGCAACTCAATGATCAAAGTTTTAGAGAACCTATACAAGATTTAATCGCATAGTACTACACAGCTTTGGTCCGTACTAACATGATGGCTTTGTCTGTGTTTATTGTTTCTAGATCGAGAAATCACAAAAGGGGCATATACTTCACAAAATTGAAGCTGACAAAACAAGAGCGAGAGGAGCTCAAAAGACTTACGTTTTTTCATGAGAGTCTTCTCGTAATAGTTTTTCTTGTCATTCATCTTACCCTTGATACATGGAAGCTGCTTTTTCACAAACAAGACAATGAACACGAGATTTAACAAACTGAAAATAGATAAATTGAGACAGAAGACAAAAACAGAGAGACGATGAGTGGATAATACACACTACTTCCATAATTCCATTAGTAAACAGCTAATCTACCCAGCGTACGTCTCATGTTCATTACTATAATGAAGTAATAACCAAAGAGGTTGTTGTACAAGAAAACAAATTTTCAGCGTTTACACTCTAGACCGGTCGGGTTGGTTTTAGCGTTTAAGATTTTGATTTTTTTATTATAATTTTTAGAAATTGGTATAAAAACAAGAACTTCGATTATAATTTATGTTATTATATAGTAAAACTGATGATGGGGAATCGGCATGGCCAGGCTTTCGAGCTTGACGATATGTTAAATGATTATGAATATAGAAAGTGAATTTTCGGATGCAAAAAGAAAAAAGCTTCCATAATTGTTTGGAATGTTATAGTTAAAAGATAGTCTGACAATTCTGTGCTGCTACCTGTTTGTTTGTATGGTCGTATGTTCTTTTTCGTTCAGAATCTCCCTTATCTATGTGTAATGGGTTTTTCTTCTTTTAAAAAAAAAATAATAATTTGTCGCTGTTTTATTGGAATATCAACTATACCACGAAATTATGTTTTCTTCGTTTCTTCATTGTATGAAATCAGTTGGTACAAATATGAATATATGAACAATTATGTGTTGCCTGTCTCCGAAGCTGTTCTCAATTTATTTGAGCTAGTCTCTATATGACGATTCGTTAGTCTTTGGACTAATCAATTGGAGTGCATCGATTTTTCTCTGTCAAAGAGTCTCTTGATGTCTACATGCATTTTTTTATTTTAGGTTCTGGGCATCAATAGAATTATCATTTGTTCTTCATTAGGGACTATCGTAATCAATGTTTATGTAATTAAGTTTTATCTCACTACAAGAAAACCTGCGTTTTGCGACTGCATTTTGTGACTAATAGTGTAATCACAAACTTTAGTTTTCCGACTAATTACCTACTAACCGTGTAGTTATAAATTGTTTGTTTTTTTGTAGTGTTTGTTTAGTTTTATGTCTCTGGGAAAACTTGTGGTTTTCGCCGGCTAATGTCACCGGAATCATACTTTTGAAATGCCAGATTGTATCCTAAAAATGTATCCCACCCTTGTATGTTTTGATGTTGAATGAAACTTAGAGCACCATTATTGAGTTTCTTAAATGAGTTTTTTGCACTGTTCACATGCCCTACTGACATGTCGACCCATACCGATATCAATTAGAAATAAAAGAATTAGTGAGTACCCTCTTGAAAATATTATTTCCCAATCTAATTACAACGCAATGTTTAGATCAGTTGTTGTAATTATTAATCAACGTAACAAGACAAATAGAGATGACGAACAAGTGGTGGTTTCTCTTTTGGCAATTAGTGTTAGCACTTGCGTCCTCTTTTCCATAATGGGGGACTTACGTGGATAGATGAAATTCTCTTTCGGTCTCTATCGCTCATTGATCCATATATGTATACAAAGTGTTTGATCATTTAATACTTAAAAGTAACCAGGTATTGAATATTCATCTACGTACCCATGTAATAGTTCCAATGATCTAAACTTTATGTCTGAGTTAGTTTTCTTCTTTTGAGCAACGCATGTTTGAGTTAGTTAAAATGTTTTTAACATCCGTTAAAATGCAATGATAAAAAATATTTGTTCAAGAAAAGCAAATTAGGTCCAAAACGAAACGATTTTTCAAAACATCGATATTAGCATTCGAAAAAACAGTCTAGATATCCACCTAATCAATCATTTTTATAAAACGCATAATTACTGCCTAGTGATTGTTTTAGAACTGCTAAAAATGTTAAAACATAAATGGCTCAATGGACAAAGACTTTGGATTACTTATCTTCAACCACATAATTCTGTTGAATTACGATTCACATTTAACCATTTTTGATTTGTAAATATAATATTACTATCAACTGCTTTTATGTATGCGATATATTACCTTTTCAATCAAACATTGGTTATTTTGTTGTATATATTTATCTTTGCTTTCACATCTTATAAATACTATGGAAAATGAAAAACATAAAGAACTGGCTTAGAACTTTTAATTAAGTTTCATTTTCAAATGAGGAAGCTGGAAGTAATATTTACCAGCTGAATTAGTAATGGGTTTATTGTTGGAGCCACTGAAAAACAAAATCTTCGACCATACATAAAGTCACCTTTCTACAGAAAACATGGACCGACCATATCTATGATCATCTTCTATTTCATACTTTTCAACATTCCTGGAAATAAATACACACATATTTATATATATACAGAAACTAAAATGAAAGTAGTATTCAACAACCAATACATTACCATGTAAACCATGTAGTACACTAAAATACTTGACCGAACATGTACAGTTGTGAGTTGTACACTATAAAAAAAAAATTATGTACCAAAATCCAAATACATAAATTTACATTAATTAATCAAAAATAAATATGGTAGTTCTCTCAAATAACTATTTTAAAAATTTTGTCACTAAAATAGTCTTTAAAATAGAAAATGACCAAAATAACTTTAAAAAAAAAGTTAAAACTTTTTATTGTTTAAAATTTGAAATTTCACTATCAAAACTCCACTCTTTAACTCTAAATCATAAATATAAAATAGTTAGACCTATAAATAAAAATATTTATTTATCTATTTAATGAAACATTTTGGTTATCTTTTTCTCAAATAAAATAATTTAAAAGAGGTTATCCTAGAGAATTTTTGAAAGAAATAATTTTTAGTCGGTGAAAATGCAGGTCATGTATACCATTTGTATATATATATATATATATATATATATATGCTTTAATAAAAATACATGTACAACTACTATATATTATCGTTTAGATTTTAATATAAAATAAAGAATATCTTTATTTGCTTATCATTCTTCTATAAAGTATAAAACACACAACACATCAACCAAACACTAACACCATACCATGATCTCCAAAGACTGTGGCTCCCATAGTCACTCTCGCCGGAAACTAATCCGTCGCATAATATGGTCAATAATCATAATCCTCTTCATAATCTTCCTCACAATCCTCTTCATCTGGGCAATTCTCCAACCTTCAAAGCCAAGTTTCATCCTCCAAGACGCCACCGTCTACGCCTTCAACGTCTCCGGCAATCCACCGAACCTCCTCACCACCAACTTCCAAATCACTCTCTCTTCCCGGAACCCTAACGACCACATCGGCGTTTACTACGACCGTCTCGAGGTCTACGCTAATTACCAGAACCAGCAGATCACTTACCGAACATCCATCCCTCCTACGTACCAAGGACATAGAGAAGTCAACATCTGGTCGCCGTTTGTCTACGGAAACTCCGTTCCCATCGCTCCGTTTATCGGCGTTAGTCTTGACGGCGATCAAGATAACGGCGCTATTGTGTTGGATATTCGTGCTGACGGCAGCGTGAGGTGGAAGGTTGGGGCCGTCATCACGGGGACGTATCATCTTTATGTGAGGTGTCAGGCCGTTATTTACTTCGGTAATAAAGCTGCCGGAGTTGTTGTCGGAGATAACGCCGTTAAGTATACCATTGCTCGTAGTTGTCGTGTTAGTGTCTAAAATTGCAACGGAGAGCGAAAATGTAATCTATAGTGTCTTCTTAATTATAATTGTGATGTGAATTGTACATTTTGCTTTTACCATGGGCAAATATTACAGATCCGTGATGTTATTGTAACGAGTTGTAAGAGTTTAAATATGAATCATTTATTATAGTTAAATGAGAAATTCCTTAGATAACTCAGTTTGGGTGTGAATGGTGACCAAAGTAATGAAGAGGAACACTATATTACTTAACATTCCATGTTACCATTCATGAGGAATGAATTTTTTTTCTCATTCCTCCTCATTCATTTGGTTGTAGAGAATTATAGAACAGATTCATTCCTTATTGATTTTGATAAGGAATCATTATTCCTTTTCCTTCCTAAAATTTTATTCCTACTCATTCCTTTCTTGTCCATTCCTGCTGTTCCTATTATGGTTACCAGTTATACCCTTTGTTTTTTCATAAAAATAGTTTCTAAGGAATAAATGACTAAAATAATTTTTTTAGAAGTTAAAAAATGCATTTATACGCATTTATACACCTAGGATTAACTAATTTAGACTTAGAGTTTAGAATTAATGGGTGAGTTTGAGGATATGGTTTCAAATTTCAAAAAATAAATAAAAAAATTCAAAATTTCAAAAAAATGTTATTTTGGTCATTTTATTTTTCTATAACTATTTTGTGACAAAAACTTTAAAAAAGTTATTTAAGAGAATTGTCTCAATTAAATTCTAAATTCTCTTTTTAAGTTGAAGTTTTCTTGAAATATACCTTTTTATTGAAAGTCTTCTTGAAATATAGTTTCGGTGACTAAGATGCATCTTGTGATCCTATCAAGTATCAAATCGACTTTTGCTTCAAACTTTTTGATGATTTTTTTAGTAGTTGATATAGTTGGATGGCTATAAAAATTAACATTATCGAATAGATTATGACTCGTTAATGTTTTGTGGACATTGTGTTACGGTGTCATTTTCCATATATGTGTCTCCATCCTTTTCTTAATTAAAATGGAGATCCATAAATATATATGTACAATATTCCATAACAAATATGAAAGTTCAAAAAGAAAAATTATGTGGATTGGATTTATTTTAGCTATCTCTTATGGATTTGTAGATTTTTCTTGTCTAGTAATGACGTATTGCTTGGGTTGAGATAATGGTTTTCTTGCACAATAAAGCATATACCCTTATAAGGTGTTACGTAACATTAAAGTTTGTAAGCGTGACGTGACTTAGGGGTTATCGTGAATATTCTTGGATCTTGCAATGAGAAAATCAGAATCCTGTACGTACTCATTGTTACAAGTACATCTCACAAGAATTTATCTTGTTTCTTACAATTATTCAGATTTGGGATTTAATAGTTAACTAGATCATATGATTCTCTCGGCATCGCATATTTTATTTTAAATTAATTAAACAAATACTATAAATTAACTAAGTGTTTTTAGTATAAAAGAAATTTTAGTTGTATAATATTTATTTTATGTATGTTAATAACATTATGATAATTATTTTGTATAACTTATCTTGTTATTCATATTATAATCAATTTAATTGTTTCTGTTTATAATTAGTATTAAGTATTTATTTTGAGATAATATATATTTTAAACATTTTTCATAATTATTTTTGTTATTATATTTATTATACAATGTAGTTATTTTTAATGTATAATATATATATGTGTGTGTTTATGGGTATTATTGAATTATTATGTTACTTAAATAAATTATATAATGTTTTATTAGATTGTAGGTTAGTGCATATAAAAATAATTAATGTTGCTAATATATATAAATATGATTACATTTTTGTGTTCATATATCATATTAATTACACTTCATATAAGAACTTTAAATTATACAATTTATTTGATACCAATTTATTTATATAAAGTATTTAATTAAATATAAAATTTTATTTAAATTTAAATGATTTTTATATTTATAAAATACAAATAAAATAATCTATTAATTTAATTAATTTGATATTGATTGAAATTATTTTAAATTATCTAAACCTACAAAATAAGTTATACTTATTTTTGATTTTTTCATAAATTATTTGAATGTTTTAGTTAATGATAATATTTTATATTGTTTGGATGCAAGATTAATTATTGTGTTCTTTGGAAACATAGATAATAATATGATCTTATTTTTTATAGTTTCTTAGAGAAGTTTATTTAATTTAAAACCCTATAAAAAAGTTGGGTCTAAAGGAATGTTTTGTTTTAAATAAGAGAAATTTGAATGTATTAGACAATTATAATGTTGTACATTTTTTAGTTACAATATTATTTATTGTGTTGTTTGAAAATATTAGTAGTATAATAGTGTTTGTATAATTACTTTTTAATAGAGTGATTATTTAATTTAAAATTTTATAAAAATGATTAGACAGAAATGAATGTTTATGTTTTAATAGAAGAGATGATTTTAATATTTAGTATGTACTTGGTAATTATGATCCAAGATAGACTGTGACGTCAAGATCATGGCGTAGCTCTCAACAGCTCGGGACGTGTTCAAGAAGTTTAATTTCTTGCGATGACTATTTTTATTCATTTAATTTAAAATATGGTCCACTCAGTATTGAAAAGAAATGTGAATAATAATGAGAATGGTCCCTTAAAACTTATTATTTAAACCGTTGAATAAAATAATCTAACAAACGTTGTAATCAGTAAAATACTAACTCGGGTCGGAGTTATGTAATTAATTTATTAAACCAGCCTTAAGAATCAGACTAGGCATTAGCTAGACAACTATTACACATTCACATTTTCATTTTTGATAGAAATGGGTACAAGAATGTAGGAGAGGGATTTCACCCTTTTACGAGGCTCATCAGATAATAAAATTCGGCCCGCGACTGGTCGATTGATCTTACCGTAATTGGGCCCGAGCGTTCAAGCGATCGGCCTAATAGGACTTCTCGGCCAAGCCCAACTAAAAAACCCACTGAGCTTTAAAGTCACCTTCGGCCCATAGACGGGAAGACATTAGGGCAACCGGGGAAAGAGGACGTTCGCACAATATAAGCAAGGGATTTAACAAGGGAGAGGAGATCCGAAAGGAGACTAAAAACACTGACGGCAAGATTAGGGTTTTACAACCGATCGAATTTCCGTTAATTCTCATCGGCACTTTTACAAAGCTCTGATCATCTTTTTTTTCTTTAAACTTCCTTGTAATCGTTTGTAAAATCTAAGAACTGATCAATAAAAACGCTTTTGAAAGATTCACAATCGAGTTTAGTATTCTTTGAATTAACCTAACCAAACTCAGATTCGAAATAACCCTTTCGACTTTTCTATTTGATGTAGTAAACTCATCAAATCTAATTTAAGTGGGTCGTTATATATCAAAGGGGTAGTTAGACAATCAACATCTAGTTTGTTAATGTATGTTTAAATCAAGAGAATGTCTAATTTTATATAAACATGGGAGAATTATGCAATCTAGTTTTATTGAATTTATACTTTGGATTTCAAAGCTCATGATGTATCCACATGCTTTTCTCGAATAAAGTTGATTGAGAAACCTAACCTTGAATTTTCTTTTATAAAAAGAGGGTAATGAACGTGGTATGTGGGATGTTCACACACACACGGACAATATAGCTAGTAGCTACAATATATGAATGAGACACTGCCACACTCAATTTTATACAAATGGTCTTTTTCACCTAACGTCTAAAATACGAGTAACGTCTATATGGGCTTCGTTGGGATGTTAAATCCTCACAGTTTCTTCTTACAGCACCAAATCCCTTCCCGTCATACTTTATAGTTTATACAAAAGTATTTTTTTTTCAAAATACCAATAAGGCGTACATTTTAAAGTATAATCTAAAACATTTTTTTTATCAACAAGTATAATCTAAAACATATAGCCAGAGTTAGCCAATAAGGCGTACATAGCAGCGGCTTTACGTTGGTAGTATTGGGCCGAATTCATTAGGGTTTGTTGACGGCCTAGTGTCTTTAGCTGCCTGATGAAGAAAGGCAAGCTCTAGTGCACCACACCACACTGTTTTATTTTGTTTTGTACTGAGATATGGACAAAGCTGATGCTACTATGGAAAACAACAACAAAAATGGTTTCATCGATGAAACAATAGTAAAAAGGGGAGATTTAGAGATAAGCTTCAGTATTACTAGAGGCCATAGCTTAATCTCACATCTCCTTATTTCGGCTTTGTTGTTGTGTCAATAGTTGAACCAAAACTATGGGCTTAGAACATCTTCATCCCCACTATTTTTTTATTTTTTATTTTATATTCTATTTTTCATACTATTTTAGAGTAAAAAATAGAATTGGGATATAAATGCTTTTATATCTTGGATAATTAAATACCATCTCTAATCTATTTTGCTATTTTTATCTTTTGAATAGGAAAACTCTATCATAAAGACTGATTTTATTTTAATGTATTCCTTTATAATGTCAAGCTTTAAAATATAGAGTAAAAATAGAGATTATTGTTCTTTTCACTAAATATAGATTAAAAATAGCTATCTCTATTTTATAGGAAGAAATAGGCAAATAGCAATGGATTGAAGTGAATTTAACTTTAAATGTTATTATAGAGTCAAAATAACAATGAGTTGGAAATGCTGAAAGTGAAATTGTCAGTTGCCACTTGCAAGTGAGAGAGTCTGTGTGCATACTGCATATGATTATTTTGGTCGCTTAAATTAATAATGTAATATTTCTTATAAAAATCACCGGTCAATACACATTCAAAAGACTACTGTATCACGTTTAAATCTTTCTTCTTTCTTCTTTCTTCTTTCTTCTGTACTAGTGAGAGAGACAAACGTGCTAACAACCTCTACTTAAACCATGTTTCATGGGAGCTACAGAAAAGCCTTATAATTAAATTTTATTATATAATAAACGGATAGTCGTTACTTGTTACTGGTAAACATTTTATATTTCAAATGCTTATCGATTGTTGAAAAAACTCTGACCACACCACATTTAAAGCTACTTTTTCTGTAACAAAACGTAACGGCACTTTCTTTTTTGAAAACTAAACCGTTGGTTAAGAGTTAACCAGTTATGATTTCATTAACAATATCGTTCTTCACTATAAAACCAACTCTTAGATTTGCGAGTCAGGTGACCATAACCAAAACAAGAAAGCAAAGATTTATTAACCAAATCAGGCAGAGTTTAAATAGCAACAGATATACATAAAAGAGTAATCGTGACTTTTTGAATTCGTTTCCTTATTAGAAAAACGCGTTACATTAATCATTCTTTTGAATATAAAAGTTATAAAACACAACAACACACCTCTTCTTCTTCTCCACAACAAAAAAAAACTATCTAACCAGTTTCTTCTCTCTGAGGCATATCGTCGAACATATGGGTGACGGACAACCACACCTCAACGGCGGATACTACGGGCCATCGATTCCTCCGCCGTCTAAACCCAAACGCCGATACAAAGCTCCCGGCTGCTGCTGCTTGAGCTGCATAGGTAGCTGCATCGGAAGCTGTCTACGTTGCTGCGGTTGCTGCATCCTAAGCCTTATCTGGAACATCCTCATAGCCGTAGCCGTAATCCTCGGCGTAACCGCTTTGATTCTCTGGCTAATCTTCCGTCCCAACGCCGTCAAATTCTACGTCGCCGACGCCAATCTGAACCGGTTCAGCCTCGATTCGAACAACAACAGTAACCTCCACTACGATCTCGATCTCAATTTCACAATCCGTAACCCTAACCAACGGTTAGGAGTCTACTACGATGTGATTCAGGTCAGTGGTTATTACGGCGATCAGCGGTTTGGCTCCGTTGATATGACGCCGTTTTATCAGGGACAGAAGAACACGACGGTGGTTGTGACGAAAATGGAGGGGCAGAACTTGGTGGTGCTCGGCGACGGAGCTCGAGCGGATCTGAAGGAGGATGACGTAACCGGAGTGTACCGGATCGATGTGAAGCTGGTGATGAGTGTTCGGTTTAAGTTTTGGGTGATTAAGTCGTGGAAAGTCAAACCGAAGATTGGGTGTGATGATCTCAAGATCCCTCTCGGTTCCTCTAATTCAACTAGCGGGTTTAAGTTTCAAACTATGCAGTGTAACTTTGTCTTTCGTTAGTCAAACTTCTAGTTTTTTGAATTTATTTTTATGTTTTTTTTTAATTCTAGTTCTAATATTCGGTTTCTGAAATTTGAATAATCCATATGGATTATATGTCGGAAAAGAATATTTGGTGTTGTTGGAATTGAAGATACATTCTTGTTTGATTTTGTTTATATGGTTTTTAAAAGTGAAAGTCTTCATCACATAGTTGAGCATTGATATGAAAAATACAAATGATATATTCATACAAAAGGGAGAAAGATTGTTCAGCGTAAAAGAAAAGAAGAAGAAAAAACTCTGCTCACATATAACAAAGGTTTTTGTACTTTAAGCTATTCTAAATAGCTGAGAAGTACTCTTTGCTGAGCTTGGGATCAGGTTTCATTGACTTCTCACCTGGTTGCCATCCTGCGGGGCAGACTTCATCAGGGTTCTCCTGGATGTACTGTAAGGCCTGCAACATTGAGAATAGGCATTAAAGCAAAGGGGGTCAGATGAAAGAAAGAGAGCGGTTTTGAGTAATGGGGTTACCTGGAGGGTTCTCATTGTCTCATCAACGCTTCTGCCAATACCAAGATTGTTGATGGTTGAATGCTGGATCACTCCTTCCTTGTCGATTATGAAAAGCCCTCTCAGTGCTATTCCCTGAAGTTCTCGTATTTATCAACACAAACACTTTGAAAAGTTTTAAAGGAAGCTAACAATTTACCTGATCATGGATGAGCACTCCAAAAGACTTTGAGATTGATTTAGTTACATCTGAAACAAGGGGATAGTTCAGATCACCAAGCCCTCCAGATTGTCTGTCTGTCTGGACCCACGCAAGGTGGGAGAACTAAGTGGACACCAACAAAACGAAACAGAGACAGAGTCAAGCAATTTGCAAAGAAAGAAAGATGAGAAATGGAATAGTTAATACTTACCACACTATCAACAGAGACACCTAATACTTCTGTGTTTAACTTCTCAAACTCTGCATACCGGTCACTGAAGGCAGTAATCTCTACAAAACACAATGAAAAAAGGAGATTAGGACGCCAGTGAGTGAACCTCAGATACTCAATTTCAATAAGGCAATGGAAACCTGTTGGGCAGACGAAAGTGAAGTCCAAAGGGTAGAAAAAGAGAATCACATACTTCTTCCCAATGTACTCAGAGAGCTTAACCTGAAAAAAGAAACCATTAATTCATCAATTACAAACTAATTTTATATAACTAGTCAAGGTAATTAAAAAAAAAGTAGCAAAAGGAAGAAACCTTGATGAACTCCTGATCAAAGACAGCCTCCGCCTCAAAATCAGGCGCCTTGTTTCCAACCAATGGAAGATCATCCTATCAACACACAAAAGTAAATAAAAAAAAATCTTTAAAAAACATCAAATCTAATGAGCAAGAAAGCTCAAACCAACTAGCCATAGAATCTCTGTTTTGTCGAACTACGTATAACACATGGAGCAGTTATATAAGTCATCGAGCATAAGCTTAAACGTCACTCAATTTCATTAAAGCAAAGAACTTTAAATCCATTTTCCCTAATTTCAGAAAAAAAGTAACAACCTTTATGAACAAAACTAACAATCCTAAGAACAAAATGTCATTAAATTTCTGGACTTTTAGTGCAATCTGATGAAACCACTGTTACAGAAACTATGAAGAGAGAGAGAGGCAATCACACGGAAGGAGAAAGTATCGACATTGAGATAACTTACGGCCTGTGCCTTGACAGCGAATCTCCGGCGAGAACTGGTGGTGAGGGAAGAGCGGAGAGCAAAACCAGAGCGGAGAGGAGGGGAGAGGGTTCGAAGAAAAGAGACGGAGGGAGATGGAAGCGAAGACTTGGCTGGAAAAACCTTCGTGGAGGAGATGAGAGTGGTTGAAGAAGCTACAGACGCCATTGATAACACTATAATGTGACTCAACACTTATCTGTGTGTGTGTCTCAACGACCTCTCTTTGTAGTGGAAGAAGTTATGAGGTGGAGATAAACCGAAGAGAAAGACCTCAAACACTCTAAAACGGTGTCGCATAGATGATATTGTTCAAACACACAAAACGACGTCGCATAGACGATATTGTTAAAAATTAACGATAAATTTGTATTTCCAAGTTCCGACGTTATATACTTATTGAGGAAAAAAACAATGCGGTTTGGACTCCTCCTTCTTCTTGTACCTTCGGTAACTCCGTCTCTTCTCTGCTTTCCTCCTCCTCACAAGGTTCACTGTAATAATCTTTGAGTTGCTTTCTCACGTTTTCTCTGTTTTGTCTTTTTACTTGATTTACGTCTCTTCAATTCTCGTAGAAGAAGATATAGGCTGAGTCGCGTGACGGAAGATATGGAGACTGAAAATGAGTTGATGAACAAAGCTAAAACACATGTTACTTCCAGATTGTCTAGAGTTTCTGGGTATTATCTTTTTCTAATTATCTGAACTTGTTCGACTCTGTTTTTGATTAATAGTTACACTCTTTTTTTAAAAAAAATATTTGTGATCAAGTTTGATGACGGAGATAATGGAAATTAAAGCTGATGATCCCAAGTTCCACGTATTGTTCATTCCGGGAAATCCAGGTTCCTTTTATATTACTATACACATGCATACTGATACTAGATATGAATATATATTTTTTTAATGTTCATATATACATTTGCTTTGTTAATCAATCTCCAGGTGTTATTCCATTTTACAAGGACTTTTTGGAATCTTTATACGAGTTTCTTGATGGAAATGCATCTATCACGGGTTTGTTTTCTGTGATTCCATTAGTTTGATTTGGCTCTTTTTCCCCTCAAATCGTTAAACCGGTTTAGTTTTTGTTCTTGCGTAGCTGTTGGCCAAATATCTCAGACGAGCAAGGTATACATACTATAACTTGCCTTCATATGTTGCAGTTTGATGGTTTGCTTCTTAGCTTTTGTGCTTTTCCTGATGATACACGATGACTTACATTCACTTCTTTCGTCTATAGGACTGGGAGTCTGGGAGGTTGTTTTCGTTACAAGACCAAATCGATCATAAGGTAAATATACAAATCTAACTATCTTCCTTCCTCATTTTGAAAATATATCATCTCAAGTTCTTGAATTGCCCATGATCTAAATATATTAGTTATTATACAGGTTGATTATATCAGACAGGAAATGGAGGGAGTGAACGTTCCAATAATACTTGTAAGAACTAGTTCTGTCTCATCTATACTAAACATTACATGTTTCCATTTACATATAGCTTCTACATATATTCCATTAATCTTAACTGCTTTTGGTTAGGTTGCACACTCCATTGGGTCTTATATATCCCTTGACATTTTAAGGAAGTTCTCTGAAAAGGTATTAGACTAAGTGTTATAATACTTTCCTCTAACTTAATTTCTCTCTGTGCAATGTGTTATCATCTTACATTCTCTGGATTGCTTTACAGGTGGTATATTGCATTGGCTTGTATCCATTTCTGTCTCTCAACAAACAGTCAACAAAACAATCATTAATTGGAAAACTTGCAGCGTGAGCTTTCTTTCTCTATATCTTATGAAAAAAAGAACCAATCAAATCATCTTTATTTGGATTGTCACCTAATCATTTTGCTCTCTTTTTTCAATATGAAAATGAAAATTTTATAATTCAGGTCGTCTGTTCTATCGGCTACAGCAAGTTTTCTGATTGCATCACTGAGACTGTTACCTATGTGGGCTGCACGTCGGCTTGTATCCAACTCACTTGGAGCTTCATGGTCTGATACTGCTGTTCAAGCTACTTGCACTCACTTGAGGCAGGTATTGTCTTGTTTTAATCCTCACTTGCAGGATCACTCTAGAGCATAGTTGTATAAATTCAAAACTAAAAATCATTATAACAAGTTCTTGTTTTTTTTTTCTTCCCTTGCAGTATCACACCATGCGCAATGTTCTCAATATGGCAATGACAGAGTTTAGAGAGGTACCCTTCTACCTACTCAAGACCAAACCATTAGGACCCCTTAAAGGTTTCTTCTTTGACAATGTTGGAGTTTAAAGAGTCTAAATATTAGTTCAAAGTTTATAATAAAATAAAACATGATTAAGCATTTTCACTATAATTAATAGGGCAATTCTCTTAAATAGCCCTTTTTAAGTTTTTGTCACAAAAATAGCCCTCAAAAAATAAAATGACCAAAATAGATTTTTTTTTATGAAATTTTGATTTTTTTTTATTTATTTTTGAAATTTGAAACCCTAACCCCCAAACCCACCCCTTTACTCTAAACCCTAAAGTCCAAATTAGTTAACCCTAGGGGTATAAATGCATATAAATGAATTTTTTAGCTTCTAAAAAAAACATTTTGGTCATTTTCTTCCTTAAAAGCTATTTTTGTGATAAACAACCTAAAAGGGGCTATCTAAGGGAATTTTTCTAATTAATATCTAACAAATCATTTTACCTGACAACATTAATTCACTGTTGTTGTTTTGTCTTGCATATAAGCTCGCAGCAGAGCCGGATTGGGAGTTCATGAGAGAAAACCAGAGCAAGCTTGCATTCTTATTTGGCATTGATGATCACTGGGGTCCACTGCAACTCTTTGAAGAGGTTAAGTTAGTTTCCATTTCTCAGCTAATCTTAAAATGCATTTTCTGACACATGAAGGAGAGTCCTCTCATAAAATCTCCATTGTCCAGATTTCAAAGAAGGCTCCTGGTACTTCCTTATCTATTGAGAGGGAAGGTCACACACACGCGTTCTGCTGCACTGTCGCTGGCTCAGTGTGGGTTGCTCAGCACGTAGCTACTCTGATCAAGAACCGGTTTACGCGTCTCCAGTAACTGTAAATGGTCCTGTCTCTTAAACCAAATAAACCGGTCTGTGAATTTACATTTTGAACCATCAATAGCGTTAATATACTATTATTAATAGCCTGAACAAATGTACTTTGTTCAATCACAAACGCAAAACATATTCATAAATTGGAACAGCAAAAGTTGCATTAATGTAACAAATCGCAATCAGTGAGAATTTAAGATCATTAGGTAAGAGGAGAAAAATAGGGAACTATAGTTGAATGCAGCGAATAAAATTAGCTTAGCAAGTTTATTTATACTCCCTCCGTTTCAAAATATTTCATATTCTAGAGAAAAGTTTTGTTTTAAAAAGATCTATTTTTTTATATTTTCAATGTATGTTTTATTAACTAATTGTAAATTTTTTAAAAAAAATTGCACTTACTGAATTTTTATTGGTTTAAAATTATGGGAAAAAAATAATCACAAAAAATTATGCAAATTTAATGTGTTTTATTAAATTGTGTGAAAAATCTAAAATATGTAACATTTTGAAACGGAGGAATATATTTTTTTTAATTGAAGGTGGAATTAAATACGTATTTATCATTCTTACGTAACGTTTATTACTTTCAACTGTCTCAGTTACTATTGCATTTATATTTGACACAAATGATTTCATCACTTTAAAATCTGTTGAAGCTGTAACTACCCCTTCAACTCTAACTAACTTTTCACACCTTTAGCTTTGAAAACAAGTTGACATAGGTTCCGATTGGTAACCATCGCGGAAATAATAGTTAAGCTGCGGAAAAAATTAATTAAGTCGTGGAAAAATTTAAAATTTGCGGAATAGTGGAATACATATTAAATTGATTAAACTATTTTATATGGTATTTAACTTGTTATAAGAAAAAAACAAATAATAATTAAATTAATTATTATAAAATATGAAAACAACTAAAATTTATTTAAAAAAATTTAGTTCTTATTATAAATATGTAGCTTATCTTTTAATACTTTTTAACAATAAATTAATATTTTATAATATATAAATTATAATAGAATTTTATTTACAAGATAACTATTTATTATTAAAATAATATTACTATGTATTTTAAATTTTAAGATAATATTAGCATATAATTAAATAATATGAAAGTGTTAGTTTTGTAAATTTTTCCACCATAATCTACTAAAACTCACTTTTCCACTTAATAAAATTTCTCTTTATATTTTTGTCAGCAAAAACGCAAACCTGCGTTTTTGCGTTTTTTTCATTCCGCAACATTTTGTTGATTGTCAAAATACTTGCGGAATCGTATTTCACATGCCATTCCACCATTCTGCATAGCTACCAATCAAAGCCATAATTTCTGAACATGAACATTTTAAATTTCATTATTTTATTTTTGCCATTTTGCAAGTCTGACGCAACCCTCAATTTTTTTTTCTCTGTCTGATAATTAGTTTTGCAGGAAAAATCTTGTTATTTAATCTATTTATTTATTTTTATTTTTTTTGTAGGAAAAAAATAAGTTTTAGAAATGCATATTAGGCTCGCCTCTGACCAAAAAGAAATTGCATATTCGATGGTTATGTTTTTCAAAAAGCATATTAGTTAAAACTTTATGAGTTTACGGGAGTAAAATATTCGTACACAAACCCCAAATAATCAATATAGGATTTTTCTTTGTACCATAGTCTATAGACACTAATTTATTCCATCTCTTACAATTTTTAACTATTTTCTGGACAAGCAAAATATTTGACAACATTTTAAAGTGGAGCGTGCCATTTAATTTAAATAAATAAAAATTATTTTGTTTTCCTGAAATAATAATTTTATATATCATTTTATTGTTGTATTATAATGAACTGTAAATATGTCATATTTTTTAATAGTTTATCTCATCATTTTTATTATAGTGATTATAGAGTACTTACAATCAATTGGTAAATAATATATAAGATATTTCTTAAAATGAATGATATAATTATTTAAAAGCAATAATATATATTTTAAAATATATTTTTTAAAGTACATAAAACTTGGAGATATAAAACATATGAAGTTTGCATAAAATTTTATTTTCAGAAGAAAAATATTATAAAAATCTTAAATATGAATTATAAAACTATTGATTCAAAATAAAACTATATTTGTTATATTTAATAAAATCATAAGCATGAACAATATAAATAATTTATTCTTAAATAATTTACTTTTCTCATTTAAAACATTCAAAATATATAAAATCTCAATAAACAAATGAATATTTTTAGTATTTTTTGTTATTAATTTGTCCAGTTTGCCAGTTTATAATAAACCACATCTAATACTTCAAATCTTTTATTTATGTTTTATAGTGATGATAATAATTATATACTTACTATCTTATATTTTTTATCTTTTATCTGAATTTTGTTCTAATTAATTTTAAGTCATGCCATAATTAAAAAATTCATGTCATCATTTTTTATTTTGGATGATTAATTGTAGTGATGATACATGTACAAATCATTTGGTAAATAATGTCTAGAAGATTTTTTATTATTTTTTGTAAGAAAAATAAGTTTTTGGACTTGTCCTTTAGAAATGCATTTAGTCTCATAGCCGGCTCAAGTGGGGGGACAATCGGTGCGACCGTCCCGGATCCAAACCCGTGTCCTCCCATATATTAAGAGTTAAGAGGCTTAATTTTTTTATAAATATATATTTTTACATAGAAAAAAATAAAAAATAATAATTAATAGAATTAAAAAGGGTCCAAAAATATTTTATATGTATAATAATTCTATTTGTATCACAAAATATATAAAATATTACTGATTTATTTTTAAAACATTAAATAAATATAAATTTTAAAAGATAAAAAAAAAATTGCCCTAGAATCCTTGTTTGGGTTAAGCCGGCCCTGGTTAGGCTCGCCTCTGACCAAAAAGAAATTGCATATTCGATGGTTATGTTTTTCAAAAAGCATATTAGGTAAAACTTTATAAGTTTGTGGGAGTAAAATATTCGTACACAAACCCCAAATAACCAATATAGGATTTTTCTTAGTACCATAGTCTATAGACACTAATTTATTCCATCTCTTACAATTTTTAACTATTTTCTGGACAAGCAAAATATTTGACAACATTTTAAAGTGGAGCGTGATTAGCTCTACTCATTGACAAAAGACTACTACAAGAAGCAAAAAGAAAAGACAGAAACAAGTACGGTTGGATCAGTCTATAGGTCTAAGTTTTAAATATTGCTTGTTAAGCTTTTATTGCGTTTAGTGGTGACGGCGGGAGCGGTTGTATCGGCAGAGGCGTTTTCATGGAAGAAATCGAGTAGGACGGTGCTTTTGCATTTAGGACACTTTGCGTCATCTTGAGAGAGCATAACGTACATAAGGCAACGAGGGCAACCGACGAGGACCATTGAGATTGTTGTCTCCAACTCCTCCTGGCTCGTTTCAGAGGAAACGCATGAACTTGGTGAAGAAGCTGTGTTTGATCTGCTTGGAGACCGAACCATACTCATCTGCTCGCCTTGAGAAGGACGTGGCGAAAGGTTCAGCTTCAGCTCGAGCTTAGGACCGATCATGTTCCTCCGGCTCATTGAGAAAGAGGTGTTGGTTTTATTGAGAAAACTTCTTGTTGGTTCTGGTTAGGCCATTTTATAAAACAAATATCCACATAAAACTGTTGAGAGAGAGAGAGAGAGAGATTTTCATTACAGCTTGATTTAATGGGAATTTAATTACGGCTGGTGAAACTATAATAAATCATACACTAATATAGCTACAGAGACCAGTCTTTTTAAATGGCAATACTGACACATCGTCTAAAATCAGATTAGAAATTTATAGTTTTTGATCACTAGATTTTATTATATCTGGTAGTATCTTAACTCACCCAGACATGATGATAAAACTGTACTATACAAACTGTTAGTTGAGACAGAAAGATGAAAAATATCTTCATTAACATTAATGTGTAGTGTTCACTATATATATAAAGAATAATCAAGTGCTCTAATCTATTCATATATAAGTATTATATACAAATGTTATAACACATAATAATTGAAGAGCAACAGCGATCAGAGATGAAGAAAGAGGGTGAAGATAATGATCAGAGATGAATAAAGACGATGATCAGTACCATGTTAGTTGAGATAGAAAGATGAAAATATCTTCATTAAAATTAATGTGTGTACAATGTTCAAAATATATAAAAAGATAATTAACTACTCTAATCTACTCATAAATATACAAGTATTATATACAAATATTATAACACCCCTTAGTTGGTGGCAGGTGGTTTTGGTTTTGAACTATATTTTCAAAACTTTAAAGTATGTTTATGGATTATTTTATACGTATTAGATTTAATCAAGTAAAATCTTAATTCTACAATATAACATTGTGATAAAGAAGTTCATGGACAGACTAACTAATCTCAGTTTGGTTCACAGTTGGTTATTTTTGTAAATGCTTTAACTGTTATCAAATTTTGTTGTTAAAATAATCGTAGGTTATTTATATTTATTTTGTTTAACATAGTTAACATACAATAATATTATACTATGTAATTGTGTATGTTACGTATTTTTAGTTTGTACGATGAATTTCTTCCAAAAAGCATATTATCACTATATACATACAATATTTGAAGTCGTAAATCAAGTAACTAGCTAATATTTAGTGATGTCCAAAAAAAACTTTGAATATTTAGCGGATACATTGCAAAAAGAAGGTCAAACCATAATTATTTTTAATTCAATAAGTTCTGTAACGATACCCATAATTTTATTTTTGAGGTAGAGACAAAACTGGTTGTTAAATTTTTCTCCACAGGACCACAACTACTGAGAACTACTGGGAGATGAACCTAATACCTCAATTCTTAGGAAAAAATAAATTTACTATTAGAGGTAGCAGCTAACTTCTGGTTCCAACCATAATCTTTTTCTACGGGGTTCGTATTAAATGTGTTATTTTCCTCCGGAATTTTATTTGATATTTCCTTTATTTTATATTAAATATTATTATAAAGTAAAAGTAATTAGAAAATAAATATTATTTTATTATTTTAACATAAAATTTATTAATTTTATATGATATATAATTCTATTTTTGAACACATACTATATAATTCTTTATATTCTCTTTTTTTGTTTTATATTGGTTGAAATATGATTAACTGTGTAATTAATAATGTTTTACTTAAAAAATATATAAAATCAAATATTTTTTAATATGTGTGCAACAAATTTAAAACAATACTTAAAATAAAATTGAGAAAGTATTTATTAAGAAGAAAGAATTACAAATATTCTTTTTATCTTATAGAAAAAGCGAATAGTCTTTGATCGTATTAATGAAAACATATATTGTATACGTTTTTATATAGACCGCATACGTACATGCAAAGGTGTCTTAATCGATGCAGGAAGAGAATTAAATGTCTATTAATGTTAATCACAAGATAACAAAATCTTGTACATAAACTAGGAAAATAGAAAAATGGCTACGTCAAAGTTAATTGTTGTAACTAGAATATCACGTAGCTTCACACCAAAAGCAAGCCATTATTATTGCAGTGTGCGTTAATTTTCCATGTGAAGTTATTTAATGATTTTTTGGAAGAAGGATTTCGCTATAACAAATTTATATATTCTCTTATTGAAAAATATGCTATATTTTATGTTTTTAATATCTTAGAAGATTATTTTTATTTCAAATTATATGATATTTTGTATTATACAAATTATTTTTATTAATTTAATTGTTTTAGAAATATAATTAACAAAATATACACTCAGAATTGTTGACTAAACTTTCTTTATAGATACGTTATTTATCATTATCATCATCCAATTTCCACCTAACCATCTGCAAAAATATTAAAAATCATATATATATATATATATTATTTTTTGAATATGAACATATAAGCTGATTTTATGAACATAAAGACTGGTACCGCAAACATAATTGATTCCATAATCATAAATAATCATAATAAAAAAATACTAAAACATAATCATACACAAAAATATCCTAGAATATTTAGAACATCTGAAAACATTACAATCCACCATAAAGCTTAACTTCAACCATATGCTCAAGATATCTAATCTTATAATTATCAATAGAGAAAGCTACAAACGCGTATATGTTTCCTTCATAAAATTTGAGATGGTTAATTGCAACAATATGAAATAGTGATCACTTTATCATTCCAAGTAGCTCATTAAATATATTTCCTACATTTCACAACAGTTGTGATTATGTTTCAAACACTACATGATCGCATTCCAACACTTGTAACATCTTTTCAGTTAGCTTTTTTTCTTCCTATGAGAATTGCATTACGTATAACATAAGGCTCTTGATTAATTTCTTTATGCTTTCTTTTTAACTTTGAACATCTTGCTCTACTTATTCCGGCTCTTGGCGCTGGCATATGACACTGAATCAAATTTGTCTTTTTTTCTGCCACTTTAAAATCTAAACTAGCTTTTCCTTACTGACCGCTACATACTTCTGCTCCAATCACAGTCACATCACCAAATTATGTTTCAAACATATCTATGTTTGGTTGTTATTTGTTTTTATACTTTCTTGCACCAAGAAATTCATGTAAAATAAAATAAAAGTTATTATATAAAAGAATCAGACCTCATAAAATAAAATAATTATGACTGCTGATCGCTAAAACAGTGTGCTTTTCCGTTGTCTGGGGAGCTCAAAGCCTCACAGAAAGAAACAGCTTGGACTTGAAATCGAGAGAAATGGTTAAAATTGTGGAAAATGAGAATATAGTTGAGGATCGAAATGGTTACAGCTGAGGGGAATTCTTCATGAAAAGAAGAAGAGCGACGACTATTAGAAAGAAATAAAATTAGAGTTTGGAATATTCATTTGTGATTTTGTAATTAACAATGTTTTTTTTTTATCATTTTAATGTTTTCAATTTTTCATCGCCGAATTTTTGGTTGGAATACTGAAAAAACTAGCGACCGAAATTTTCAATCGCATATTGCTGGGACTTGTTGTAGGTTGTAGCAATAAGCAAATAAACAACAATCAAATGTGGCCGCTGGTCACAGATGCTAGCGATCGCTAAACGAACATAGTCAATAATTCATAAAATAGGTGAGATGGCTCATAAAAATAGAAACGATAACAATGGATTTGTCTCGTGTGTAGTATACCAGGGCAATTATGGGTGTAGCTAATTAAAACAATTTATCTAAACAAAGATCTCCAAATTTAATATGTTTTGTTATAAATTAGCAGAGACCGTTTCCAGCTAGAGAGTGTATCGTACGTACACTGTATGCAAATTCATAAGAATCACACTTCAAATTATGGGCCTGTTAAAGTTTTCATTGTCTCTAGTGTTTTCAGGTCCAATGCATAAACTAACTAGTTCAGTGAGTAATATTTTTCAGGCCAATCTTACCCAAAGCGTCAATATCTACAACAATGTTTATGTCCAAATAACAAGTTCCAAATGTTTTATATTAGCAAGCTTTTCGAACAAAGGCAAACACACATGGACTACTTCATTTGGAGGAGGTCCAAAAGGTTTATAATGTGAAGATAAAGGGCCTAATTGTCAAACTTGATGAGAAACTTGACATAGTAGTAAGCCCAAAATTATTAAGACAGATTCTGCAAGAGACGGTGGTAAAAGAAAGAGATGGTGTTTTTCAGACAGACTCTACAAGCTCTTACATACTTTGGATCTTTTTCAGTCCAAAACTTCAAGTTTTTTTTTGTTGTCAACTTACATACGAAGAATCACTCTTGACAAAACGAGCGGGTACAGAGGAAATGTAGATCATTAGTACATGCAAAAGTCTTTAGATTCTATTGATCTCTGCTCCCAAATTGTGAATAACTTTACTAGCTTTACCTCATTACCATCTTGATTTTCTAGCATTCTGGTTTTCACCTTTGGCTGCATCCGACAACCGCGACTTCGAAACGGATCCACCACGGAAGTTACTTAGTCTTGGACCCGAGACGAGATGATCTTTTGAAGAAGCCTTGTTTGGTTTATAAGCTTGCGTTTCATCTAAGTAACCTTTAGGCTCAACCTCAATAGATCTTCCCCAGTCCAGTCCTCCATCTCCACTTTTTTGAAGCTTCTCGCTCTGTGCAACCCAATCAACACAATCCGATATGCTTCTTTGTAAAGAAAGGCTTTTACTTGGCGTTGACTTTCTCCCTCTGTTGTTCTCTTCTCCATAAGGCCATTTATAGCTCTTGTTTTCCATGTTCAGTTCTATGGAATGTAGATCGCTTTCGGCTGAATCTTCTTCATTTTCGTCCTCAACTTCTCCATCTTCAATGTTATATGAACCGAAACCTATGTGGTGGTTCAGGTACTCTTCAGTCTCTTCGTTATGTAACTGACTCTGAGGCGGTTCACGGGTCTTCTCTTTACATCTTTTAGCTTTGAGGTAAGTTTGAAGCTGGTTCCTTAGCTTATCAACAGCTGCGTTTTTCTCCTCAAGCTGGTGCTTAGCTTCTGAGAGTTTCATCTGCACTCTCTCCTCGCGCAACGCATCAGCTAACTGCAACATCTCCCTTTCCTTTTCGACTTCTTCTTTGACTTTGAAAGATTCTCTCTTCAGTTCTTCAACTTCGGCTTTGTCTTCGCTGATGTCTCTTGCAAGTTCATCGCAAACTTTTTCAACCATCACTCTCGCTCGCTTCTCGTTCTCTATTTCTTTCACTGCTTTCATCAGAGCTGATTTTGTGTCAGATAGTTCTTTGCCAAGTTTCTTGTTCAAGCTCTCGAACCTTCTCCGCAGTTTCCTCTCAACTTCGAGCTCACCAGCAACAGATTCTATTGCCGCCTCAACTACTTCTTGCTCGTGGCTTTTCCACGCTGCTTTATCTTCAGCAAAACGTTTGATCAAGTAGCTAACGTCATTGTTTTCCGGTTTATGTTCTCGGATAACCTCATTGACCTGTAAGCGAGCTCTTTCGAGCTCAGAGTGCAGAGCAGAGACGAGGGACATGCTGGAAGATGGGCGGTCTTCTTGACCCCACATTCTGTTAATGATTTTGAGAAGCTCTTTTGACGTTGTGAGAGCGTTACTACAATCCTTCAAACGTGTTTTGACTCCCACAGTTGACCCGGTCGGTGTCTCCGCCCGTGATCTTGTCTCAATCTGCATCATAAAACAATGTGAAAGCATATGTTCATCACTCTCTTGAAAGCATATTGTATCAGTACCTCTTAGTTTCTTATTGCTTACATGTAATATACATTGTATGCTTCTAAAGTGAAAGAAAAACTATAACTGTAGTTAACAACCAACAACTCAATCATGCACTTTCATCCACAATCATATGATATGAACAGCTCAATCAAAAGTATGCTCAAAGTATAAAAGCTACAGATAGAAAGCTTTCCCTATAAATGTTCAAAGACACAACTCTAAAAGGTAAAAAGGTAAAAGGGAAATCAACTTACATCCATGAAGCTAGCATTGCTAATACGATCCCTAGCCCCCACATTGTGATCTCCAAGCCTAAGCTTCTGTACAGTAGAGGATGCTCTTCTCTGCCGACTTCCAGTCCCTGATCTTTCCATCCTCTACAAAAACCAACGAGTTTCTCAGTTTCCTTATTACCTAACACATAAGTAAAAGAAAGCCGGATACGCATTGTCCATCGCCATATTTAGCATTATATATACAATCTTTCTTAGGTCTCAATTATAAGAGAATCTAGGCTATACATTATTCCCAATAAACCAACCGCTAATAACCAACCACAACTACCTCCATATGATGAATGAAAAAAAAACTAGTCAAACTGCTCAATTATGCAAAACTAAACGGCACCAACTTATAAAGGAACAACCATACCCTTTCACAAGAACTTAAATGTCTTTTCTTTTTATAGCACATGACAAAAGATTCTTAAGGATCAACAGTTTTCTAATCTTCTCTAATCCCACTTCTTAATATCAATCAAAAGCTGCAGCTTAAAATATATATATAATCCCCAATCCCCAATGAAGAATAAAATACTCATGGAGGGTTTGGTTGCCAACAAGCTCACAACTTTGACCAAATTCAGACCTCAGAATCACACAAAGACTTAATCATATAGATGAGATCTTTTAAGCAAAAGCAAATCAGTTTCTCTCTCTCTCCTTTAAACCACATGGCGCCAGCAAGAACTTAGAATCAAAGCACATTCCTTTACTTCCTCACCAATCAAAAAGGAACAAGACTAGGTTCCGGGCCGAATCACATAATCCCTCTATAACCCAAATCTCAGGATTTAATATTAGTTTCATCTCAGCGGTCACTCGAACTTCTGACACAATTACCGAAGATCATTTTCAAGCTTCAAATGGTGATGCACTGCCGTTAATAATAACAAAAATCTCTACATATATTTATATATATCTATATATTTTTGTTACTATTAGAATCCCAAACCTCCATGTTACCATTAGGAGCTGAGCTAAGGACCTCTCTGGTAAAGAGAATAAGACTTTACCTCAGAGACTGGACTATGCGAAGGATCAGAGAGGTGAGGCGGTAGAGAGCCAGAACGAGCCGACCTCGGCGGCAGAGGAGGAGGAGGAAGCGGCGCGATTCTCTCCTTTCTAGCTTTTCTACTCGTTAGCGCTGCTGCCGCCGCCGCCTCTTCCTCCCTGGGCGAAGAAGGCATCTCGTTCATCTCCCACAGAGTCGCAGCTAGCTTCCTCGCGGAAACGGGAGCTGCTTTCCCGGCCTTGCTCCCGCACTGCGACGGCGCGTGTCCCGGAGAAGCAGCGGGAGAGGGAGATCGGCCCATGAGTCTCCAAGTGGGGACAGGAGTGGTGGATCCTCCTCGTTTCCCGACTACAATCGCTCTCTTGAAACGGTAACCTTCCCTGAGAACGGAGGAAGTCGACGACGTCGGAGAGGAACATCCACGTTTCCTGATTTTCCCGAGGAGGAGGAGATTCTCCACTGTTTGGTTCTGCCTCGGCATAGATCTCTGGAAAAAAAAATCTGAGGCTTATGGATCAAAGTTCATCGATCTGTTAAAAAAAGTAAGAGTACTTACAGATAGAGAGAGAAACTCAAAGCATTTCAATGGAAGAGAGAGAGAGAGATAAAGTGGAAGGAATTGGCGGTTGCTGTGTTTTGAGTACAGAGTGTACATGTTAAAGTGTGTAAAAGGGGAAAGAAGGAAGGAGTGTTGATCCTCTGCGGTGAGGTTCACTGTAACATGTGCACGTGGTTCGATCTGGATGGTTAGACTGTATATGCGAAATGTCAATGGAAGTTGTCCACCCATGTGTATCGTTTATAAACCGAATTAAACCGTAACGATAATTGAGTGGAATACCAGAATCAATCTGGATTTATAAATCGGTCCTCTTTTCACGTGTCCTGAAATATAATACTATATTCTGTACTTTGCATAGTTTTATGTCTGGAATTCGAATATAATTGGATCCGATCTTAACCTTTAATTCGCTGTTTTGTTTTATTTTAGCCTCTTCTATGCCATAAACTTTATTAGAGAAGTGAATAAACCAGAGAGAAACCGAAATAAATCAAAACTAAAAATTAAATCACTACTTATTTCACTTTAAACAAGGCCTTTTAACTTGGACTTCTGACTTTTTTCAAGTAAAAAAAAGTAAATAAACCATATTGTATTTTATCTGGTTGCGTCATAAATTCATATACATATTTCACTTTCACCTAGTTTGACGGATCGTTGAGAGCAACTATGTTCGGTTAAAATATGTCCCTCTGCCTAACCATATATATATGTCCACCAGTAAACGAACTATTTGATTATTTATAAAAAATGATCATGAAACGTTAATACGTATATAGTTTGAAGTCTTATGTGACAACCTGTCCCGTGGACTTCGACTATTAATGCGATTGGCATTCCTCGAACCCAAGACCTCACATTTTAACAGCACTTTCATATGATAATATGTCACCAATTGATCTGCAACTCCCACAGTGAAGAGATATGATCGATGCTCTGTAGAATTGTGAGCCGGAATTCCGAGTGAACGGAACGGACTCTCACATCTTCACTATTTCACTTTCACCAAATGTACACGCAAAAACAGGCAGTGTATGTTCGGTTATGCTGCATGTGCTTATGTAGTTTGCTATATTTTCTTATATATATTAAAGGGAGAAAAAGAATTTGTAGGTTATTTTTATAAAGTAGTTCATCTGGTAGATTCAAAGGTGGACCCCCATATCGTGTTAATATCATGCTTATGACTCATAAATCATATGATCATGTTCCCAAATACCTTTTTTCTCCATTAGACAACGTGAGTGAACCAGCTTTCTTTAAATATTCATTATCACTGTGTTATCATAATTCCAACTGTTCGGATATTCATTTCAAACGGTTTACGTAGGATAAATGTTACAAGATAAACTTAGGGACTCACATGAAGCATCGTTAAACTATAATTTTGAATTATGCTTTTTTTTTGTGTGTGTGTTATTGGAGTTGAGTTCTATACTTGTAATCTCATCTTCTTTTGGTTTCTTTCTACAAAGACAAGATATCATTTAAAGTATACAATTAGAGCACATACAACAGAAGAAAGTGAAAAGAACAACAAACACGTCATAGACAAGGAATAGATACATCAATTAAATTAAAGTAGAGAGAGATG
Source organism: Sinapis alba (assembly GCA_012274485.2). Classification (NCBI taxonomy): domain Eukaryota; kingdom Viridiplantae; phylum Streptophyta; class Magnoliopsida; order Brassicales; family Brassicaceae; genus Sinapis; species Sinapis alba. The sequence continues at coordinate 78,563 of MU106078.1, read as the reverse complement.
ATTAGAGTTGAATGAAGCAGAACCAAGTTGATACTTGGCTTATCATTAGTTTTGTCTGGTCTCTCAACCCTAGAAGAACTAGACATTATGATATAAAAAAGTATCATGTTGTGATTGGTAATTTGTGGAGTAAAAGAGAGAATGTAAAAAAGTAGAAATGAAAAGAAAATGTTAAGTGGGAAAGAGAAGGACAAAAGGAATAGAGTGCTATAAAATCCAGAGTAACAATGAGTGTGTGTGTTTCATCTGCTTAAACAGTAACGAATCAAATGAATAGGAATACTCTCTCTGTTTTATAATAAGTGTCGTTTTAGCTTTTTACACACAGATTAAGAAAACATATAATTTTGCATATTTTCTATAGAAAAACATTATTACCCATACATCCAATCACATTTCAACCAATAGAAAATTAAACTGGAAAATAAAATCAATTTAAATAAATTATGCATTGAAATCCTAAAACGACACTTATTTTATAACGAAAAAAAATTCTCTAAAACGACACTATTTGCGAAACGGAGGAAGTATAATTTAAGCCTGATTAACATATTCTTAGAATAATTAATTAAGAATGATAAATTTGTCACCATTATATTTGCTAAAAAGTGCTAACTAGTCCCATATGTTTGAGTAGGAGTCAAAATGATTATCTTAGGTTTCGAGATTTGTTCATATCCATGAATTTCACCAGCTGATTAACCGACAAAACTGAACAATATTTCAAACCAAACCGATTGGCACAACTTCCTTGGTATATCGATATTGGTATATCAAGTATTATTATTGATGTGGTGTTTTGTAAGCAGTAACTACTTGCAACCAAAACGATAAACTGGATAGTTTTCTTTTGTTCAAGTTTTTACTGTTGCAACCAGTCTTTACTCTATATATGGTACACCAAACACCACATTTAAGTTTCATGGTAAATTTGAAAACAAATACTTATAAAAGAAACTATTCAACCTATAAATGTTTTGGAATTGGGACTACACTCTAAAATTCTGCACCCATAAATGGAAATTGATATGAATATGGTGTAGCCCAAAAGTAAAGCACAAATATATACTAATCAGGCCCAAATAAAGCCCACTAAATAACAGGAATTGTTTGCCTAAAGTTAGACCTATGTGGCAATGTGTTTGAAGTTTAAAGTTCAAACAATGTCGATGGCTTTGGGATGTTTCAGTTATAATAACTAACAACACAATTGCACCAATACCTTGTAGATGCATGTTTATTGTCCGACCGTCATCTATTTGGGCCTTATTTCATAACTATAAACATCGACTATGATGTATAATTGAAGAAGAATACTGAGTTTAAGTTCATGAAATAAAATTTAAATATGTAGAACACTAAAACGACATTTTATTAGGTCTTGTAAATGAGATTAAACTGATATTCGTTTTAGAATGAAATTTTATCTCCTTTTACATTTTTCCCCCACACAAATACATAATTTATTAACTAATACTAGTATCTTCATTTGAAGACTTAACCCGTTGTGACTTTGAACACCTAACTCATATTAATTATGTAAAGTTATAGAAAATGTATTTTGTCGATCTTTGCATTTTCTTTATTTTATCATTGAATGATTATCTTTTCAGTAAATTTAAAAGACAAATTAATAAATGAATAAATACCATTATATACCAACGAAGATTAGGGTTGGGCATTTTATCCGTTAAATTTGATTCGATTCGTTATTCGTTTCGATTCGATCCGAAAATTTCGAATATCCGTAACCTTTCGAAGCAAAGCAAATACTAAAAATCGATATCCGTTAAAATCGAAGCAAATCACAAATATTAAAATTTTAGGAAGCGAATATCCGCTCTGATCCGGCAATGTATAAATACATGTATATCTTGATTATATTTAAAGTTTTAAATGTATAAAGTTATAAAATTATAATTATTCTACATATGATTTGATAAATTTTATTTATATTATTACTTATATAAAAGTATTACATAAAAAGAAGAGAAAAAATTTATAAAAATTATAACTTTTTCTTAAGTTTTGTGCTATTATGATTATTAACAAAGTTTAAAAATTTTACAAAATATATGTAGATTTACTAATTCTTTTAACTTTTAGTTTATATATTATACTAAAAATACTTTACAAAACAAATTTGTATCGAATTTTTAAGATTATTTGTATAAATCAAAACGGATAAGATATCCGTAAGTATTCGTAAATATCCGCAAATATTTATTTATTTTCCGGATATCCGTTTTTCCGGATATTCGTATTTTTCCGAAGCAAAGCAAATCGAAAAATTAGATATCCGTAACATACGAAACAAATCACAAATACCTTCAAAAACCCGGATATCCGATCCGTGCCCAGCCCTAACGAAGATAATCCAAAGCGTGAGGGTGGCTTTCGGATAAACACAGAAGTTGTCTCCGTTTTCTTTGGAAATTTTGGGATCATGGGCGTTGTGGGACCCACACTTTTCAGCCTGCCACGGTCACAACGTGGGCCCAATTTAAAAGCCCAACTTTTTTATTAGTAATAGGAGTATCTTTTTAACTAGCTCACGTGAAAACCACACAAGTACTCCCTCCGTTTCAGATTAAGTGTCGTTGTAGAGTAAAATTTTCGTTTCAAAATAAGTGTCATTTTATAGTTCCAATGCAAAATTTTTTGATTTTTTATTTTAATCTATTTTTCTATTGGTTGAAATGTGGTTAGGTGTATTGGTAGTTGTGTTTTTATTTTGAAAATATACAAAATTAAATGTTTTCTTAATATGTGTGTCGAAGTCTAAAACGACAACTAAAATGAAACGGAGGGAGTAATATTTAGTTACTTTTTTAAAAAACTAAACCCTTACTTATCAACAGTATCAAAACATGATCATTCATATTTGATACTCTTAATAAAAAATAATCTTATCTAAACTACCTTTACTTTACAAATCGATACTATTAAAAAAGGTTCATTCATATTGAACATTAACAAAAACCACAATCTTATCTAAATTATCCTTATTTTTACCAAAAAAGAATTAATTTTCACTAATATTATTTAAGTGTTTTAGTTTCTAGGATCAAAACTATACATAATCATTACTATAATTTATTGTACCCATGACCCACAAAGAGGATCTCCCACTACAACACCAAGTTTGATATTAAAGATTATACCAAATTTTGTGTTTTGTTGTTTTTTCATCTCCAACCACCACACTAAATTATACATTAAAATAATATTTTATATTATTAATTTTCAGTTTGGGTAATTTAATAGATTAATTAATCATAAGTGAATAATTATATTCATATTTAGTTTAATATTTATTTATTAAAATTTAGTAATTTTATTTTTCTACTTATTTATATACGTTATTTTTCTACGTATTTAATTATGTTATCTAAAATATTAGTCAAAACTAAATGATAAACATTTTTTTTTATTACAATTTAATGTAATTGATAATACTTATTTAATTATATTAATTAAAAATATAAATACAATCATAGTTTAGTATTTTTCAAATACAAATACAAATAAAAATATTATGATATTTTATAATTAAATAAAAATAATAAAATATATTATTTTAATATTTTATATAAAGAATAGTGTTATACAAAATTTGGATTTACATTTAGGGCTGGGCAAAAACTCGAATCCAAAGAACATAACCGAATCCGATCCAAAAAAGTAGTATTAAAACCAATCAAAAACTGAATAAAATTTGAATGGGTTCAAAATTTTGGTATCTAGAAAACCAAAACTGAATCCGACATGAACCAAAATATATCGAGTATCCGAATAGATCGAAATCATATTTATATACTTAAATATATTTATTATTTTAAAATTTAATACCCAAAAGTATATTCAAAGTATATAAGATATTTTGAAGTTGTCCAAAATATTCAAAATATATATGAATAATTAAAATATATCTAAAATGGCTAAACAATACTCAAAACATCAAAAATATTTGAAATATTTATTGATTCTCTATCCAAATATACAAACTAAACTCTTTTATGTTAATTTTAGGTATTATAGCATATATTATTTGAATTTATATGTTATATATTATTTTATCATAGATTTTGAGAATTTTAAAGTATACATAAATTTTAAAAAATTTAAAATGTTTTAAACGGATTATCCGAACCCGGACCAAACCCACAAAGACATGAACCAAAATTTATAAATTCCCAAATGAAACTAAAATCTTTAATCCCGAAAACTCAATCTGAATAAACTCAAACCAAACCAAATGAGTATTTGAATACCAACTCTTACTTACATTACACCAAATTTGGGTAATTATATCATATTACACCAAATTTGGTATATGATGTCACTTTTGTGTTTTTTGGAGATGATATTATACTAAATTTGATGTTTTGTGTGTCTTATTGGATATGGCATAAGAAAACTCATTCCAATAACTATAAATTTAAAAATTTAATAGGTTTAAACTCATTGTATATTTTTGAAAAAAAAAAGTTATCTACATTAAAATTGTAATAGCATTCATTGTATTTATTTATACAAAATATTTATATAAATCTTAATTAAATATATGTTGAATCCAAAATTTTCCATAAATAAAGAAATTATTAATTTTTACAAAAATAATAATCTTAACATTTTTGTTTAACTCAGTCATACTCAACTTAATAATAATTTTTATTTCAAACTCACAAATGTAACTTTAAAATAATCATTCTTTAAAATAACTTTAAAATAATCATTCCAAACCTAAAAATTCAAATACATAAGACAAATACAATGCATTTACCTTATATAGAAATAAATAGTTTACTCTATTTTATTTACTATTAAAATAAATGTAAAATTTAATAAATTTTAAGAAATATTATCTGATTTTCTGGATTTTACCGGATCAACCGGTGTCAGTTCACGGATTAACGATAACTTTTAAGTCTTATCAGATTTTTGATTAAAGAGTTTGATTAAATCGTAACCAGATTATATATGATCTTTGGGTTTATCAATTTGACTGCGGATCCATATTGAATATGAACATATATCTTATATCTTATTTTGTCTATAAATCACATATGTACCTCTAAAAATAATCAATTTATTTGTAAAAATATAATTATTTCTTGGCACAATTTCAATGTAGATGTATTATTAGTCTTCATTTCAACTCAGCTATTTCTTTTTTTTTTTTGTTTGGTCTAGATATTTAGAAACTGGTTAGGTATTAAGAAAGTTTGGTTTGGTTTTAGTTGAGTTATTTTAATTTTTGGTTTAGTTTGGGTAACAAATTTAAGACCGGCTAATATCCAAAAAAATTATGTCCAATTCGGTTATAGTTCAATTATGATTTTGAGTAATTTTGGATTTATAGGAAAAAATATCCAATAATTTAAGTTTTTTGGTTTAAATATTAGGTAATCTGGGTTGTTTGAATAAAAATACCGCATAATTCATATAATTTTTAATATTTAAAATAACAAAAATAATTGTATAATTCTTTTTTGGTAATTCAATTTAGAAATAATAATTTTAGAATATTTTATTATTTAAATTTTAAATATAATTGATATTTATAAGTATATAAAGTGTATCTTAAAAACTTAGATACAAATTCGATTTTTGTTTTGATTCTAATTTTTTGGTTCTAAAGAAATAAAATATGTTTAGTTATTTATAAAATTCGATTTAGTTTTGGTTTTACTTTTTCGGTTTAGTAAGATTCGGTTCTGGATAAATTTGTCAAAATATATACATTATCTATATAGAAATGTCTATAAACAAGTTTATTTAATTCCAAAAATAAATTTGAACTTTCAAAATGTGAATCAAAATATAGTTTATTTGCATCTGAAAACTTTAATTGTTCATTTCAAATTGTCTGTCAATACTGTTAAATATTTTTCCAAATGGACTATAATTTTCGTTTAATCCGAACTTGTCCACTAACGATGTCCTTTTTTCGAATTACCACTAACAATGTCCAGGACTCCAAAGAACATGTTCGCTCTCGTTGACGAGCTACGAGTCAACCATTTACATTTATTCGGAGCTGAAGTTAGACTATAATCCTAATTAATATCATTTTTAGTAAGAAGGCTCAGTACTTATTATTATTATTTTCATATTATTCAACTTCCATCATAAACATTGAAATGGGACCTGTACATATAATAGAAGTGGGACCTGAATCTTTGATGCAGTGAGGAACTCAGAAGAAGAGAGATGAAGGCGTGCAAATATTTTGTTTCCAGTGTCCGACCATCTCTTTCTTCTTTTCAACTCTCCCAACCGCCAAACTTAGCCGTGCCTTTTTTTCTTTCTTTTTTTTCTTATCAAATAACGCTTTGTATATTTATTTTTATACGTAAAAGATTCAAATAGTTTTTGTCTTCCTCCACCCCACACTCCTAAACTTATCCTCCAAGTTGGATAAAATTTTGAAGGCATTATATCTGTCACTGGTAGTAAGATTATGCATTAATTGTAAGCTTAAACTTTATAAGTGTTGTGAATAACGATAATTACGCAATAGTCAATAGTTCAACACCATCAATAATATGAATGAGTTAGCAAAAAGATAAATAAATCAATAATATGAAGGGCAATTCTCTTAAATAGCATTTTTTAAGTTTTGTTACAAAAATAGCCCTCAAAAAATAAAATGACCAAAATAGACTTTTTTTTTTTGAAATTTTTATTTTTTTTTATTTTTTTTTTGAAATTTGAAATCCTAACCCCAAACCCACCCCTTAACTCTAAACCCTAAAGTGCAAATTAGTTAACCCTAAGGCTATAAATACATATAAATAAATTTTTTAGCTTCTAAAAAACATTTTGGTCATTTTCTTCCTTAAAAACTATTTTTGTGACAAACAAGTTAAAATGGGCTATCTAAGGAAATTTCTCTAATATGAATGTAATACAGTCAAAATTTTGAACAGTACATAATAGATAGAAAGTTAGCTATATGTAAATCCTCAAAACTTATGTGCATGAATGTATTAAATTACGGTTATTTGTTTCTATTATTGAACTTCCAGTTTACTTTAATGAATCTACTAGCGTATTTTCTCAACGTGAATTTATTGTCTGCTTGTGACTTTCTACATATAATTGAGAAATGAGTATAGTCGGTCCAAGTCTAAGATATCGGCTGCATAAAATTAGGGTTATATATATATATATATATATATATATATCTGAATAGTGCAGATATTTTTAGTATGTAAAGGAAATATGTGGTCCTCTCCCTCCGCATGCATAAGCCTTGATTTTCATATAAAATTCAACAAATAGCTTTGGTCCCCTACTTAGGAGAAATAAATGTAAAACAATATGCAAACGAATATTATCATCAGTGTATTAAATTCAACAGGTAAATTTGTAATCTAGTGACATCTTGCAATAATCATGTCTCAAAAATTTGGCTGTAAATTGAGATTTTAGAGTTTATATAAGGTTCATGGTTCGTCACTACACGAAAATATAAATTCGTCCGAAATAATGTGAGATAAATCTATGTAATCTTGTTATATAGTAGTAGTTCATAGACATGATTATTACAAGATTTTTAAAACAAAATTATTAATATAATATAAAAACTGTTTCTTAATTTTAATTACAAAAAAACAGTAAAAAAAATATATTATCTACAACAATATTTTGAATAATTTTATCCTAAAAATCTCATAATAATCATGCCTTTAACCACTATCAACGCTCAAAATATTTGAATAGTCATAGTTAGGGTAAATTGTTAATTATCTCGATTGGTGGTGCCGACGTATTTGTGTCATTCAGGAGGAACACCATTGGCTTCAACATGATTTGCATCATTTAATGCAGAGTAAGTTTTTGTCTTGTAATATTGTTAATGATAATAGGACTTGATGATACTCTCTCCGTTTTATATTAGTTGTCGTTATAAATTTATGCACACAGATTAAAAAAACATTTAATTTTACATATTTTCAAAATAAAAATACTATTACCAATACACCTAACCATATACCAACCAATAAAAAAATATAATAAAAAATATTATCAATAAATTTTGCATTGAAAACCGAAAATGACACTTACTTTGAAATAAAAATTCTATTCCAGAACGACAAATATTTTGAAACGGAGGGAGTACTACGTTATCAAAACTAAAGGGAAAAAATAGTAGTAGAAATTTACAGTTCATAAACGGTCTTAAATTTGCTAGGGAATGGAGAAAATGTCAGAAATAGAAATAATAAAAAAGCAAAAGTAGCAACTTACCCTGAGTTTCATGAAACTTCTCGCAACACTTTCCCAAAACAACAAAATAGTTATGCCGTCTTCTGAACATTTTATATATAAAAAAAATGTGTAGATTTATCATTTAGGAACCATCCACGAATTACATGGCAGATTCCTCTCGTGCCTCTCCTTTGTGCTAAAAGGATCATTATTTTTTTCTTATGATCTATTTTTCCATGTCGCGTGATGGGTATATACTATCTAGTATATACCTATGGTATATAATATAAAAATATGTGATTGTAATTTACAAAGCAGCAAAAGAAGTTTTGTATTATCTACAACAATGTTTTGTATCTACAACAATGTTTTGAATGATATTACTTATTTACATATATCGTAGCAAATGGTTAACAATATTTTGAGTGGTGTTAATTGTTTACCTGTCATGAAATTGTCGTCTAGTATGATTACAGGCGGCCATTTAAGTGAAATCCTGTAAATTAATAGTGCATCATTTGTTGAAAACTTGAGGTAATAAGAACTAAGAACACCTTTAACCAAGGTTTGAGTCTTTTAAGAAAAAATGTTTCATAAAATATGGGAACCGAGATGAAAAGAGGTTTCAAAATTGCAGAATAAAAAATATTTTGGTTAGGTATTTTACATTGTATGCGGACTCTACTGATACGTGACATCCCGCAATTGGTTTAATTTTTTTTTTATAAATTCAAAAAAAACAAAATAAAAATAAAAATAAGAGATCCTAATTAGGGTTTAGAGATAAAGATGCTCTAAGAAGTTTAGCTTCGTTATTGATTTTCATTTGATGTATATAACTGTCGTCATGAAATTTAGATGATCATCGACGAAACGTAAACACGATTGTAGTTTCGCATTTCTTGTAAGAATAATACATGCTTTCAGATCTTTGCCTAAGAGGCTACGTCCCATTCGTCGGAAGTTTGATTTTGATTCGAGTTATTCTAACAAAAGAAAATAGCTATTAATTAGTTTATAGGAAGTTTCGTTCACGTCGTAACACGAAAATTCATATTAAATAGTTGAAATGACGATTTTGGTGAGAAAGTTGTGTGACCGTTTATGAGACGGTGACGTACCTAATGTAGCTATAGTGTTTGTTGAAAGGGGAGATTAATGTGATTAGGACTCTTGTTGAAAAGGTTGTTCATAAAATAGACCAAACTAAAATTAACATGTGTTTTAATATCGAACATTAATTGAATCTATTTGTTTTCTTGCGATGTAGATATTTTAGAAACGTGGTTGAGAAATTAAATCTCGATTTTCAAATTATATCTTTACATATTTATTTAATTAAAAAATATTAATCTAATCACAAGACTTGAGCTGATCATGAATCGGGGGTAAAGTATTAGAACCTATTATAACATGCTCTTAAAAGTCTTACTATTTAGCAAAGGCAGTTGTTTTGGGAGGAACTTATTCTTTCGAATTCATTTACAAAAAACGTATTCTTTAGAGTCCTGAAAGCTGGTGACATCTCATGGTCATATAATTTTACAGATGACAAGATATTAAATAAAACGACACTTGGAAAAGTTCGACGAAAATATAGAAGATCGGACCACCTACGTAACATTTGCACCTCCAATTAAGTCGTATATATTTATTTATTTATTTGCTCACTAAACAATTTTCTTAACCTCGCGACTTAATTATTATGCTAATTACACGAAAATTTACCCCATTCGGTAAACAAGAAATAGATCTCTACTCAAGCATCTAGACCAATTTTGGTTACATCATTAATATAATAATTAACTATGTCTAATATTATGTAATAGCAAGTGAGTGATTATCTAGTGGTTTTGAAAGTGAATAACAAAGTCATTAATTTAATTTTATTTGAGAAGAATAATTTACATCTTAGATGTAGTATATTATAAACGAATGATTCCAAACAGCAGAGAGGATATCATGATTAACTTTTATACATTTGCTACTATTTTCCACTTCCAATTAGAAAACAATAATAGATGTGTAACCTTAGATAATACTTGAACTTGTAATTAAATTAACTATTGCACTTCGATAGTATTTTTATATAGTACATAGTTTTCTATATATTTTGGATTTAACCTTTGTTAGAAAAGAATAAAACTTAAATGGGTTTCTACTAACTGAACGTATAACCCTTATTTAGTGACTAACGAGACCAGAGTTTTTCTTTTGTTTTTTTGACAAGACCAAAGTTGAAGACATATCAAGGATATAATTCATGGTAGTTTGATTTGTGTTTTTACTTTCACTCACTACATCTCTATAAATTACTCTATCTGTTTTATATTAGTTGTCATTGTAGGGAAAAAATTTCGTTTCAAAATAAATGTCGTTTTAGAGTTTTAATGCAAAATTCATTAATAAGATTCTCTAATTTATTTTTCTATTGGTTGAAATATGGTTAGATGTATAGGTAATTGTGTTTTTATTTTGGAAATATACAAAATCATATGTTTTATTAATATGTATGCATAAATCTGTTTTACTGTTATCATATGAAACGGAGGGAGTACTACTGTTATCCAAAATGATCATCTTGGTGAATTATAATGTTGGGCGTTATATATTGTAGTATATCTCTGCATGTTGAGTATTAATTGGCATTGATGGGTGGTGGTTGGTCAATATTGTAAACAAAAAAAAGAGACATGACCACAAAGTGAAGTCCATTTCACAAATAGTTTACTAAGTCTTTATCCATCTCGATTATAAAACAAATTAATGTGTGAGATGGAGAAAGGGAAAGGAACATAAGGGAAGGTATGAAGTAGAAGTGAAGATGCATGCGATGGTGTGTCGGAAAGGCAAAAAAGCCACATGCTCCACAACTTCAACTTCTCACTTGCGTCAGGGTTAAGTATCCTCTGTACCTTCTTACTTTTACTTATTACGTACCACCTCACTTTTCAGCCGTTGGATCCTGTTGGGAGATCTTAAAGAAATCAACTTAAATTGAATGTTAATTTTGTGATATGTCTTTTATTAAACATGTAAAAATTTATATTACATGTAAATAATTTGTTTATCAAATTACTTTGTATACGCATAGTTACGTCACTACGGAAGTCACTAACAGACGAATAAAGTAATAATCACCAAACTTGGTTGTCTTTTTATCCCTTTTATTTTGTACACAAGTTTATATTTAACCATATAAGTTCATGAAGGAGATAAAGTCATGCATTATGAAGAATACTTACATTAAGACAAAGCGACACTAACTTTATAAATAACCTTATAACATGTTCGGATCCAGGGCCATTTAAGACAGGTTTCATCAAACATGAACTGCAAAAGAAACCAAAAAAAAAAAGCGAAGGAAATTAAATTAAATAATGATTGAAAAGAAATATCATCACGCAAAACCTTAAAAGTACTATCGATGTCGTGTCTTCCTCCTCTTCATGTACATCAAAATAGTCTTTTTTTTTCTTTTTAACATTCAAAATAGTTCCCACAGTTTTCACATCAAACTTAACCATTTCACAGTTTTCACTTTTTTTCTGTTACCTTCGTATAATACTATATTTAGTACCATTACCCATCTCTCTCTTTCACCACCAAACCTCTGCACATCCTCTCTGCTCTCTCTCTCTCTTTCTCACTCTCCAAGAAAACAATCACAAAATGTCAGTCAACCAAAGCTCAAGAGACATCCACCACAACACACTCTCATTGCACCATCACCCCAACCACAACGACCATAAAGAGTCTTTGTTCGAGAAGTCACTCACACCAAGCGACGTCGGAAAGCTAAACCGTTTAGTCATACCAAAACAACACGCCGAGAGATACTTCCCTCTCAATAACGGCGGCGACGTGGCGGCGGCGGCGGAGTCCACGGAGAAAGGTGTGCTTCTTAGCTTCGAGGACGAGTCAGGAAAGTGTTGGAAATTCAGATACTCGTATTGGAACAGTAGTCAAAGCTACGTGTTGACCAAAGGATGGAGCAGGTACGTCAAAGACAAGCACCTCAACGCAGGCGACGTCGTTTTATTTCAACGGCACCGTTTTGATATTCATAGACTCTTCATTGGCTGGCGGAGACGCGGCGAGGATTCTTCCTCTTCCGCCGTCTCCGCCGTGTCCCGAGATGCTCGAGTTAACACGACGGCGTATTGGAACGGTTGTTTGACTACACCTTATGGTCAAGTACACGCGTCAAATAGTTCTTACCCTAACATCCACCAAGAGTATTCACATTATGGTATAACTCTTTTATCTTTTAAGCTCATTTTTTTCTTGTTTGTTTGTTTCTTATTTATATGTCAGATTTATACTCTTTCTGTTTGTTTTTAAAGATATTTGTCCTATATAATTTTTTCTTTTCACAAAATATATTTTCTTGACTTTTATTATATATCCTAGCTAGATTATTAATTTATGCATTGTGTTTACTGATTCACATGGTGTGTACAAGAGAACATTCATCTTTTTTTTTAGAACACTCATCTTTATGAAGCGAAATGTTTTATTTTCCTCTATAATTCTTCCGTTATTGCAATTTTAGTTATAAAATAATTTTCTTATAAATTTATTTGTTTAAAATAGTAAATATTTTCCAAAATGAGGGTTCGATCCACCCATGAAATATATATAAAGCACAAACTTTGAGAGCTCAACCATTTTAGCTGGTGAAGTTTCTTTTCTTATAAATCTTGTCGGAATTAATTGTTTTTATTTATCCTAAACTATGTGATGATGATTAGTTTAGTTGCGTGTGTATGCACGTAAAATAAAACACATGAGATAACATTTTGTTATACATAGATATCTTCTTGTTTTTCTTCACATGTCTTTTTAATTCTGGACAAGAATTATTTCTTACACTAGCCGTGTTCATTATTTCTTCCTTTTATTTCATTTTAAAATATATATGTAACTAAAAGAGACGCAAACGTGTTGTGACGGTGGAAAAATTGTAGGCGCTGTCGCTGAGACACCGATGGTAGTTGCTGCAGGGAGCTCGAGGACGGTGAGACTATTTGGAGTTAACCTCGAATGTCACGGTGACGTTGTCGAGCCACCACCGTGTCCTGATGCCTACAACGGCCAACACATTTACTATTACTCAACTACTCATCCCATGGTAACTGAATTTTACTACATTCTTGTCATATTCAGTTTGCTGACGTTGCTACGTACGTGAATGAAAATGATATAAATTGAATTGATTTAAGTACTATTAAAAACAGCAGATGTCGTGGCTGTTTCTAGAGATGAGACAGATGAAATTAGTTTTATTAAAATAGCTACTGTTTAATAAATAATAGTATAAAGAAGGAATCAGGGAGAATAATACTACACTTGACTGTAAACGCACATGGCCAATTTGTTGATAACTTGTAGCCTACCATGATTTTTTTGAATTATCTTCTGTAGCCTACTTTTTCTTTTTTTTTTTCAAAAGTCAAGTTTAATTTATCAATCTTATATATGCCTCAACTATCTAGTTTAGTCTTTACCATTCTGATTTGTTTGGCACCGTCATGTCTTTGTACAAGTCAAAGACTAATGCTAAAACTGTCGTTTCAATGTTACTTGGACTTGTATTAGTACTGCAGCATTGATGTTAGGTAGCTGGAATATAGTACATCCAGTCTTAAGTTTAAGTAAACATTAAAAATCATGAATAAAATAAGCTTTGAGCCAAATAATAGATTTTATATTGTTTAAAAACAATTTAAAATTGTAACATATATATTACTGAAAGAGCATAAGAAAAGAAAATGGAAATTTAAAACTATATTAGAATATCTCTATTGTAAATATGAAGAATTGGCTTTTAGAATTTTAATATTTTAAAAAGAAAAGCAAGTGAGGGATTAGCCAAAAATCTTAATAAAGAACTTTTCATAACCCTTATGGAACTCCATGCTTATGTGTCTATTTTTATTGGTGTTATTTTAAATTAAATTTAAATTATTTAATAAAATAATAATAATTTATTATTTAGAACTCAACCAATAAGGTTGCTCTTATATTGAATATGTTAACATCATTCTCTTACAATTTTATGCAGGAAACAAAGTGAATAATAACAGTATAATTGTGTGTTGGTTTTGTTAAACAGAGTATATCATTTACTGGAGAAGCAATGGAGCAGGTAGGAGATGGACGAGGTTGATGATATCCAAAAAGAAGTGACAACTTTAGTTTTAACTTTAGATTATGAGCCTCCATACTCATAGAGAAAACACAAAAAGGAGGAGAATTAATAATATCAGTAACTTCGTTATTTATTTACTTATTTACTATTCGACTAACTTGAAAAGATATATGAAAAACAAAGAGGATATTTTTCTCCTACATCTATGGCAGAGATTTTTAAAGAAGTAAATAAGGTTTATTACTTAAATCATGAGAATATGAGACAATTCAATGAAGCTTGCAGGAAGTCATCATGTCTATGCATATGTATAATGACTCAATGATGATGAAACATTATTTGGTAAGTGTTAAGATTCATGGGCAGATCAGATTACAAGATGAAAAGGGTGTGGGTCTAACCAAATTATTAAAGAAGAGTGCATAGCATGTGTGCAAAACGGATATTTCATCGCCTTTTCTATCTGGTCCAAAGCAAAACCGAGGGACCATTTATTATATTTACACTACTTTTGTTTCTCTACTACTAACTTTTCATTTACATTTTAATATTGTTATTTTAATATTTTAAATTTATCAGTTTGGAAAAATGTGTAATCGTAACTATTTGTAGTTTTGTTTCATTTGATTTGTTTTTTTTTGAATTTTAACAGAACTAGAATTATATTTATAGTGATTATTTATTTTAAATATCTTTCTTATCCTCTAATTTAAAGTATGTCTATATTTAAATGTATAACTTTAATAAATTTTGAATTTCTATTTAAATGTACTGTTAAATTATATTAAACTGGTAAACCTCAATTTGTTACTTAATTTAATAAACTAATAAATTCTATTAAAATTTTAAACATCTAATCATCAACAAAAAATAATTTATTAATATTGTTTTAGTTTTTTATTTGTTAATGCACGCTTATAATTAATTTTAATAAACTATATTTATACAAATATAATATATAAATTAATTTTAAAATTAAAATGTAATTATATTTAGTTTATCTCTTATAAATATGACATATATTTTTAATGATGATATATGAATTATTAGTTATTAATATATTTCAAAACTTTTACCAAAATAAACATTTTTACATAAAATTTAACTTTTAAATAATGGTATAAAATTTATTAAGTAGTCATTACCATTTTTAAAATTCTTATCAAAAAGTATAAATTTATAAAAGTTATTAGTTATTACCATATTTAAAAATTCTTACCAAAAATCTAAAATTCTTATCAAAAAATATATGTCACAATTAGTTGTGTCATGTTACTATTTTTTAAAGCTAATCTTTTTTGGTGAGAATGAATATAGTGAATAAATCACTTTGCAAATAATGTTTAGGGGTTGTTTTATTTGTTTTTTTTTTTGCATCACAAAAAAGTGTAGAAGGAATCTCTGAATCACTTTTACAAGTTTAGGTCCCAATTGTTTCTTTGAGTTTTCGTTTGCGCTTCTATGATAGAATATAACATGGTAACGATATTTCGTTTGAGTTTGAGTTTTTGCCTTTTTCGTACTTTTTTATTCTCTATTTTCTTTGGTTCCTTCACTGCTTGCTCTTCAAGAGTTTTCATCCCCACCAGTTCAAAGAAATGTGTTCTCTTTTATTATAGCTTATAAATAAACAAACCTATACATTATGTAACAATACTTTGTATTTTACACGGAGAAAAACTTGTAAATATACACACGTTGAATATCAGAACAAAATCATCAAGTTAACGCGATGTCAAAAAAAAAAAAAAAGCATCAAAATAGATCTAAAACATGTTGAACAGAAACATGGGAGAACTTAGGCATGGTAACCATGAAATGAAATTATTAGAATCAAAATAGATAGAATAAGATGAACATAATTAATCTAAAAAATGAAATACTTTCATTCCATTCCATGTCATACGTCATACTATTCCAAGAATCAAAAATCAACATTCCATTCTTCTATTGTACGTTAATTGATTTTGTGGTATGCATCTATTAATATTTGTGTCTGTCACATGCATGGATGGATAAGTCATTACGAATTATTGCGTTACTGAAACATATATATACTGTATTTCTTAAAACTTTCCTCTGGCAAAAGAAGATCGCATTCGTAATTTTCACGTCTCCTCTCTTTACAAAGAAAAGAGAGAATCATCGAATCTTACGCGGACATGGATCATCATCAAGTATCAACTTCTCTAAAGCAACTCTTCCCTCTATCTTCATCTCCTTTCTTCTCAACCTTCAAGGTCAAGAAACATATTTTCGTGGGGATCTCTCTTCTCATCACTTTCCTAATACTCTCCGTTATCTTCGTGGATCTTGCCGGCTTCGAGTCTCATCCCTGTTTAGGATTCTTATCTTCACCATTGAACACACTCACGAATGAACAAAGAAACAACAACGTATGCGACTATTCGTACGGAAAATGGGTTCGTAGACGACAACGTGACATGCACGAAACGTCTTACGGAGAAGATTGTCGGTTTCTAGATCCTGGTTTCCGTTGTCTGAATAATGGAAGAAAAGATTCTGGATTCCGACAATGGCGATGGCAACCACACGGCTGTGATCTTCCACGGTATGTTGTCACACTCTTTACGTAATTTTCTTGCTTGGAACTCAAGGTATTAGTCTGGATTGAAAACAAATAATTAGGTTAAAAATTAACAGCTTCAATATTTTTGTTTACTTCCTTTATTTGGTAACGATTATAGATTCAACGCAAGCGATTTTCTGGAGAGGAGTAGGAACGGGAGGATTGTGTTCGTCGGAGATTCCATCGGAAGAAACCAATGGGAATCTCTTTTGTGTATGCTTTCACAAGCCGTGTCTAACAAGTCTGAGATATATGAAGTAAACGGGAACCCTATAGGCAAGCATAAGGGTTTCCTTTCGATGCGGTTTCCGGAACAAAACCTAACGGTTGAATATCATAGAACACCGTTTCTGGTCGTGGTTGCTAGGCCACCTGAGAACTCACCGGAAGATGTCAAGATGACAGTTAGAGTTGACGAGTTTAACTGGCAGTCGAAAAGATGGGTAGGGTCTGATGTTCTCGTCTTCAATACAGGACATTGGTGGAACGAAGACAAAACCTTTAAAGCGTATAAGAGTCTTCATGTTGAGTTCTCAACACTCTGAAACAAAACGATGAGTACTCTTACCGTTTTTTTTTATTGGTCGTTGTTGTTGCAGAGGTTGCTATTTTCAGGAGGGAGGTAAATTGAACAAGACAATGGGAGTAATGGAGGGTTTTGCCAAGTCTTTGAAGACATGGAAGTCATGGATTTTAGAGAGACTAGATTCTGAGAGTAGTTATGTCTTCTTCAGAAGCTTTTCTCCTGTGCATTACAGGTTTTGTTTCACAACAATCTATGAGGTGAATCAGACAAGAGTCTAGAATCCAGGGTTTATTAAGGTTTTCTGGGTGTTGCAGGAATGGGACATGGAACTTGGGTGGTTTGTGTGATGCAGATACAGAGCCAGAGATTGATATGAAGAAGATGGAACCTGACCCTATCCACAACAGTTATATCTCTGAAGTAATACAAGAAATGAGATATGAACATAGTAAGGTTAAGTTTTTGAACATTACATATCTGACCGAGTTCAGGAAAGATGCTCATCCTTCGCGGTATCGAGAGCCAGGAACTCCTGAAGATGCTCCTCAAGATTGCAGTCACTGGTGCTTACCCGGTGTACCTGACACATGGAATGAGATCCTCTATGCGCAGCTATTGGCAATGAATTACCGAACAAAATGAAAAGAGGTAACAAGTATTCTAGTCATATGCTATTTTCTCGATGCTTTCTTCGGGCTCAGTTTCATTTGTTTGCAGTTCCTTGACTTTCTCAAGCTGTCTCAATAGGTTCAACCTTTCTGACCCGTATGTGGAAGGAATCTGAATGACGAGGATACTATCAGAACTGATCCAAAGAAAAGATTTTTGAGTTTTGATGGATTAGAACTAGAGAAGGTGTGCGTACCAGGCCTGGGACATATCTCTGAATTGCAGCCAGCATAGCTGCGTGACCAACCGCTGTAACCTGTTCAGAATAGCTTACTCATTACATACTATAAAAAAATGGAGCTGTGAATGACTGATTAACATTGCAAGAGGTTCAGCTTCACAGTTTTGTACAAAGTAACTAACTAAAGATGTAACTTGGGGGTAACTCTGACAAAGTGTGTAACATGATCAGAATACCAAAACAGTGAATATAAACTCCTCTGTGAGGTTAGTTTTTGACTTACAGGAAGAAGCATCAGAATACCGATGGGAATGACTGATGCCAAGTCAGTCATGGTTCTGCGCAGAGCTTTCTTTTCTTTTTCTGTTAATTCATCACCAATGAGAGATCGCCGAAGTAGCTTCATCGCAGCTGCTGAGTCAATAGCAAGAAGCTGAGTACCTTGCCACACGTCCTGTAAATGGAAAAAAAGATGACAGAAGAAAAAAAAATAGAAACATGCCATATAGCTTTAGTCTTTTAGGGGAGATATTGATACCGTTGTGGTTTCTCTTAGCTTGTGAAGAGTTTTCTCGATCATGTTTTCCTTCTTTGAAATTTGTACCAACTGAACGCCTTTTTCTCTACTGCTTGATTGAGGAGGATCCTCAGATATTCTTTCCTGCAGAATATGAAGAAACACTTCTAAGCTTACATAGATAGACCTAAGACCCAACATTTCGGTTGACTAAAAAATAGCTGATGGGTCATCTTCTACCGTGTTGAGAAGCTTAATCATGAATGTCATAGAGTTGAGAGCACAACAAAGGATTATGCTAATGTCGAATTATTTATTCATCATATAGGCTTCGGCTTAAAAGTTTCTAAAACGATGGTTTGCATGAAGATGATTCCCTCTATCATCTTATAATCCTCAGATAATCCAAACTGAAACTCACTAAATGGTAAGTAAACGTGACATTCATTATCCGTTTCGGTTCTGTATTTTAATCAACTTGGAGGAAATGAATGCGTTTTCAAAACTAGAACTGTACACTTAAAAGAATCTTGCAGCAACAGCAGCTGTTTACTAACCTCATCATCAATTGACTGAGCAGTGCTTCTTTTAACCCGCATTTCCAGTTCCATCAGTTCGTTCCTTAGGATTTCAAATCGACTAATTTCATTTGGTTCCGAGTCTATGCGAAGTAAGTTTCCACTGGTTTTCCCAGGAAACTCATCCCCCTGCATATGTGAAAAAGATTCTTGAAGCCTTTAGAAGTGATTGTAGAAATGACTCGACTTTAGATGCAGCACCGTCTCCGTCTTACAACGAAAACCAAATAGTTTTACCAAGTAACTGACTAGACAAGACACCTAGTACTATGCAGATGAATACTCAAAAGACTTCAGGATACTATTTCTTCAAATCCTGTTGGCAGAACAACTGAGACAAGATCACAGAATGGTACTTACCGATAACTCAGGATCAGGATTACTCTTTGGAGGCCGTACAAAGAACCCCCAGAATCCACGACTCGTACTAATGCAGAGGAAATAACAATTACGTCATTGTTACCAGAGTGGAAAAGGAGTATTGACGCTTATATCGTTCAAACTAACAAGGTAAACATGAAGAGGAATAATACCAAGCAATACATGACATACCTTTTGCCTTCATCTTCAGAACTAATTGCATTCTTTGTGTCTTTCCCTTTAAAATACCGTTTTTGTACCTCGTAGGATTCCCGAGAATCATTTTTGTCACCTCCCTGAGTTACCAATATGAGGTATTAGTTTCCTACAGGATTTAAAAGCTCAACATGCACTTTGAAATTATTCGACTGATGCTGTGCGTACACCGCGTAAAGAGAGATACAATTAATCTGTTTCGGTCCAGCTGGCGACCTCAGCATTCAGATATATGTACTCAAATCTGGACACAACCAAACAAAAATGACAAATGAAATATAAAAACCTGTTGCAGGGAAGCTGTTTTGGCTCTGAAAGTTGCCTCCAAAAACTCAGCCTCTTTCTTAAGCTTCCTTATTTTCTCTAGGTCAGAGCAAGCGGCTTTAATTTGTTCTTTTCCAGAGGATGAGTTGGATACATACAACTCTTGTAGCAGGCTTTCCAGTCTCACGAGGGCTTCATCTACACTTTCTAGGGCCTGGGGACTATGTACTGTTAGTATATATATTGTATTTGATACGATAACATTTCTTAGAATGAAATCAGATTCAAGTAGTGTACATAGTATAGTGGTCCTTCCCAATAAACCAATTGATAGAAGACCAACCTTGTCAAATGAGTCAGACTCTCTAACAGCTGATGACGCATTCCTGTGAAAAAAAAACTGGCTTATGTTACTTCCATCAAGCGTTATCCAAATGCATACGTTAAAGGCAGGCCCCAGAATCATGTGACAAATGCAAACGTGTAAGGATGTTTTTTCACACAATTTTTTGCAACTATAGCAGAATTGTAGATATCCAAGAAGCTTAGAATTTTGCTTGAAGTATTTCTCTCGCAGGTACTACTATTATGCATTCTCAAGTGCATCCTCAACTATTGGTACAATACACCAATAAGCCAGGAAAGTAATTTTCCAAATGCAGGCATGAGTGCATAGAACAGAGAGAGCGGGTTTCCGTTATCTTACTTTGATATCGCCAGTTCTTCCTTGCATTGAATCACACTCTTGTGCCTAACCATTAAGAATCAAAGTCAACACGGTTCATTATTACTTTATCTATGATCCAAATATTGAGTAGACTAAATGTCAAATACCCTTTGGATAGAAATTTTGCTGCCTTGACATTAGAAGGGTTCTCTGGCCATTTACTATGTTTAATAAAGCTCTGCAGCCAATAGGAGCAAACATCCAGCACTTGGGGAATAACTTCGTATTTAGGTGGCCCTTCTGGTTTGCTCCTATGCCCGTGTGATTGTTTTGGAGGCTGTGCGCCAGTACTGTTCGGATAAAAAGGAATCCATTCTAGTTCTTCACAAACAACCTATACAACAATCGTTCCATGGTAAGACATCAAAATTGTTGGACGAAGTTTCCAAAGATGATTTGATTTATGACTACCTCTACATACAGTTGGTAGGAACTGATGGCTGAAAGTTGAGGATAGTACAGGACGCTGCCACCAATTAGATGCCTGTAATAAAGAAGTTATACGAGTATGAATCAAGAGTGTGATAAGCAAACATAAGCTTACAAAAGTTAGTGGGAGTGGAAAGAGAGTGAAACAATCACAGTTACCTAACAAGGTCTTGTAAAGGGTTCTCAAGAGAATCGAAACCATTTGCAGCTAAATAGGACTGGGTGCTCCTGCCCAAGGCAATGAAGAATCCAAAGATTGCTAAATCCCTCTCCAAAACCTGCAAGGCACCGACAGGTCCCAATTAACTTCAGAAGAATTATACACAAGTATACTGCCATAAATCGTTCAACTCGACAAAACAAGACAAACTTGAGTATTTACTTGAAAAACTCTATACTTAATCTTCCAATAAGCTTTTTGTTTCTATAAGCGTCACTTGATCTAAGATCCTGTAGCTGTTTCCCATAAATTCATAAACGGTTTGTTCCTCATGATATAAATGGCGCTAATAAGGAGAGTAAACTGGATAATCTATTATGTTTCTGATAGTCAAACATTTAAGAACTCATATGACAAATGCAAAAAAGCTAAAGGCTGATTAGGTGTGTCCTCTAATTTTTACCTCTATACTTTCGGATGTTGTTAACCTTGACCATATTTTTTCCCGATCTATAGCCCGCTGCAGTTGTTTCTGTATAAGATCGACCCAGAAAACAACTTCATCTGTCGCAAAGTCACCTTTTACTCTGCCCAATGCTGCCCGAGAACCGAAATGAGTAAGAAATTCTCTTTGTAGGCTTATGCTTTTGATTGAATGATAGGCCTGAGGGAGTGGAACGAAGTCTACAACTTTTTCCATCAATCTTCCAGTTGTATCTGGAATCGAAGAAAAGAAGGGCGGGCAGGAAAATTTTGCCGGGCCAATTTTGATGATTGCTGCAACGGAATTGAGCACAAGCATGAGTAGTGACACCTCAATCTCATTACTTGCAGCCGAGGACTTTCCTTTAGCATAGCTGAAATGAACCATAAAGCACCGTCACATCATCAAAACTCCACAGTCAAACTAGTGTTCTATGGTACTTACTAATAAGAGATAAGATCCGGGTAAGTTTAACCGAAAAGAAGATCTGAAAGAGAAAACATACAGAGAAGTGGCCGCAAGAAATCGTTGATCTCCCTCAATATAATTCACAAAAGATGTCACTACAGAAGGAACTTGCTCAGACCAAAACCATTCATAGGCTTCAGGATGTTTGGATGATAGAGTATCCCGCATCATATTCTCAAGGGGAGCAGCTTGGCGTGATAAGCTGTATAATGCCAAAATTTTGAACATAAGCAAAAACGTAAAAGAACTCAAAGGTTAGGTTCTAGATAGCACCAGACAGTTCCAGTAAGATTTCCAACATTGATGGGTATGCAAGAAAACAAATACAACAAAGCAACGCCAACATAAATCTCACACAAGCTTATTGTTAATTGTCTTGCAAAGACTAGAGAGTTTGTGCTCACTAGTTAACATAGCCATGTTGAGATTTACTAGAAGATAGCCAACTTTGACATTGCATGGATAGCTAAACTATATCAGATAACTATCTACCAGAGCAGTAAGACAAAATATAATCTCTTTCAAAGGAAGCAGCTGGGTAGATTTATAGCAAGCAAAAACATATAAAAATGCAAGATTAAAAGAGGTAAATCACGCAGTACCTCCTCTGAACGAAGACGTTAACATCCTCGTCTCTGTTATTTCCTCTCGATGAAATCTCATTTACAGCTTGTAGCAAGGAATACAGAGAAGCCTGTAAATAAAGTATGTGAGATGAATTGAGCATACTGAGGACAAAAATTGAAAACTAGGAAACTGTAACAAAAAGGCACGGACCTGATAGGAAAGAGTCTTCAACCATGCATTTCTATCAGCTCCCAGCCAGGTAGCAGAAAACCATGAAAACCTGGGCGGAGTAATCTTCTCTTTTACAGCAAATTCAAGAGTTCTTGCAGCATCGTGCAGAGACTGGATGAGTCCATTACAGTAGCTTTCCTCTTGCAACGATCCAGTGAGTTTAGCCCTCACCTCCCCAAAAGCACTGCTAGATCCTGACTGAGGACTTCCATTAACAGCTACTCCATCTTCAGCAGAAGCCAGGAGAAAAGGCTGCACCAGCCTCCGTGCTTTCTTCTTGTAATACGAACCATTCCTACTCCTTTCAAGAAAACCGTATCTAACAAACAATTGGCTCCTAGAATTGCTCAAGCAATTTGGTAAACAATCCAACTGCACCGCCTTTTTGCAGGATACGAAAGATACAGTGGGGATCCGCGGCTGACATGGAGTTGAAGAGCTGCAAAGGAAGAAGATCAATGGATAAGCAATAAGCAAATCACTGATTGAGAACAATCAGATTCCTTGGAAGAACTAAGAAGTTTTGCAGAAGAATCAATCTCACTTTCCCTTTCTGGCTAATGCTTGAACTAGAAACCAATCGAAACCTAACCACCAAGACTTGCCTCTTTCATCAATTTCTTCCTAACGTCTAACTTTAAAATCCTAAAACCATCAGTTTGGTAGCTCGCAAGGCTCATAACCTAGAGGTCACGGGTTCAAATCCTGTTTCCGCAATTTTTCTTCAACAAGTAAAGGTATAAACTAAATACACGCAGGATCATCCTCAGGAACAATCGCGAAAGGTGTTTATAAGCGAAAAGTGATGGAGATGATCTCACAAGGATCAGAAAACTGAAGGGGGAAGATTGATTTACCTTGAAGATACAAGACGAGGTCGATGTAGTTTAGCTGCCATCTACATGAAACTTTTACTCAAAAACCAGCGGGAAAAATATTTCCACGATTTTGGTTGGTCAGAGAAACTGGTGAAGATTGACGAGAAAACGATGAAGAAGATGAAGAATAAAAAGGGAGGTGACGTGGCACCAGGAAGACTCTTTATCCACTGCGTGACGGTCGACTAAATAACTGCGTGACGGTCCACCTAAAAAACGCCACGTAAGATCTTTTTCTGCTACTCCCGTAGCATTATCTTTACTCAGCATCTCGGAAATAAAAATACACACACGCGACGACGACAGGTTAACGAAAACAATATAAGAACAGAATTATTACAGGATTATCTCGGTCAAATTATTAACATAATATAAAAAGACAATATAAAGATTCTATAATAATCATGGCATAGGAGCATCGTTAACCCTTAAATCCTAATTGGAGTTCCTTTTTCTTTTTTTAGTTTGATTTCAAAAAAAAAAATAGAATCAATCGCGGACTGCTACGTGTAAGTAAGATCCGTGAACACTGCAAAAAATGGTTTTTATTTAAGAATTTTTGGAACCATTTCTTACACTTCACGGATCCCGCACATCAGTGGAACATGCAAACAGTGCAAGAAAACCACTTAAAAATTTGGTTTAATGGTGTTCTAATTGGGTTAATGGTGATCTAAGGAGACATAATTCTAAATTTATATTATGATTTAAAGGAGATAGGATTTGAGAAAATCATTTCATTTTTTTCCTTCACAAAAGCAGAGCTACAATCACACTTTCATTTTTTTTAAAAGATTAATAGAACATTAACAAAGGGAGGATGAATAATATACACACATGACAATAGTTTTACAATAATGACCACATTTTATAAGAGTTTTTCGATCAGTGCCTTTTGAGAGCTACGCCGGAGAGGACGACCAGGATCATGAAAAACACGACGGCGACAAAGGAGGAGACAACAGCTCCGCTGGTTTTCAGACAGAAGTCACCAAACTGTTGGCAAATGGGAAGCCAGTTCGTGTTCTGGTTTCCATTGTGTGCTACATAAGATATCGCTGCCGCCGATGATGCAGCCGCCATGGTCAACCCCATAGCCGCCTGTCCACCAACACAAAGCATTTTTTAGTGTTTTCAATCTCATACTCATATAATAGTATTGGAAGTGTTTTAAGTATATGTACAGTGTCAAGAACGAGCAAGAGGAGTCGTGGGGCGGTGGCGAGAGGGCGAACGATGGTGACTACAGAGATAGGAAGTGAAAGTACGATGTATCCTGAAACCATGGACATGGCAATCACAAAGAACCTGAAAAAAAAAGACATGACCTAGTTTGGTGACTTGGGTGACAAGGAAGCTATGTATGTAACTGATCAAGCATCAGTATAAGTCGTTACTGGAAAGTTGGTAGATCGTCGTAGCCAGCTTCGAACTGTAAGAACTGTGTAAAGAAAGGAAGAGTCTCGTCACTTGTAAACATTGTTCCAGCGGCGACTGATGCTGCAACAATGGCAGCTAAACGGAGGAGGAAGTCGAAGATTGAGAGGCCTCTATTGTATCCACCTGAGCTACTTGTAGTCATGTGGTCTTTAGATACACCGATTAGAGGAGCTTTCCCTTTCATTGCTGAGCTGGACTCTGCAGGAACATCAATGAATGTAGATTCGTTCTTCATATCTCTTTGATTTTGGTTGCTTGAGACTAAATCTTTTGTGTTGTTTTTGGAAGGAGAATCAAAGAAAGTTTGATGATTTGGTGGTGAACGAGAGCAACGGGATTTTATAGGAAGTTTAGGGTTTTGTGGAGCAGAAGAAGTGGATAGTGAAGAGTAGTAGTTGCTTGCTTTTTACTCTCTCCACACTAAATAAACAAAGAGATATGGAGTTGGTCAACGTAAGTAAACAATAATACAAAGTCAAAAGTGTGTTCATAATGTTTATGGTCTTCACTTGTCTCCTTTCATGCCAACTAGTTAGCAGGATTTTTAGATTCAATGAAATATAAAAGATACTTTTTCCGTTAATTGTTATTGTAAAGTAAAATTTTCATTATAAAATAAATGTTGTTTTAAAATTTTATTGGGACAATTCTATCAAATAACCAAAATAGTATTCAAAGAAAAAAATGACTAAAATATTTTTTTTTTAAAAAAAATTTATTTTATTTTTTGAATTTGGAATTCTAACCCCAAAACCGTTAACAATAAGGACATAAGTGTATATTTTACCTATTTGATGAAACTTTTTTTAGAACTATTCTAAAATATTTCTTATTGTAAAATTGATTTAACTATAATATACTATATGACTTTATATTTTCAGTTTAATTTTCATTGGTTAAAATATAATTATATTTATATATAATGATGTTTTGATTTAGAAAATATACAAAATTAAATATTTTATAGCCTGTGTACACAAATCTAGACAATTAAAATGAAACATGAATATTTACTGTCATATGATTCATTAGTCAAATACATGAAAACAAGCAATCTAAAAAGCCTTAAAACCTAAATGATACAACAACTCGATTTCTCAAATGAGACGGAAAACTCCAAATCCACATCATCCACCTATTAGACTTCCCAAGAATCATTGTGAAGCTAAACTAAGAGTTGGTAGGAGACATGACCAAACAAAGAAAAGAGAGTAATTTTTTACTGTTCTTTTTTACTACACAAGCAGTGATCTAAAAGTCTAGTTCCTATAGTCTTAGAAGTAAAAGGGAGGAAGATCTCATGGACTCTCTCTCTCTTTCACATCTTCACTCATATGGGTACATAATTCCCGCATTGAACAGCAGCTTGGTAAAGCCGGTGGCTCTGGCTTTCCTGTTAACTAGTGGAGTCCATTCTCTTTGTGAGCTGCGAGGATTGGGTTGGTAAAGAGGAAGGTACAGGAGCAGAACCATTGGCCTTGAGAGAAGGAGTGGCTTCTCCAGTAAAGCTGAGTCTTGGTGATCCCGAGTCTTTTGAGATTAAGGGATCTTCTTGCACCTCTTTCTGCAGCATTTCCATTCGCTTTAAGGACGGTACTTCACCTTTGCAGTACTTCTTCCACATGTTTCTGTATGCGGATTCAAGAGCAACAGCAAAGGAAGGGCCGTTACAAACAGGAGATCCCGCCATTAGGTCCCGGAGACTCATTCTCAGTTTTGAAAGAGCGGTGATATCAGAAGCTAGATCAACAGATAACTGCACATACTCATCCTCATTTTTAGCAACCAGGTGTCCTAAACCTGAATCAAAGAAACGGTTGCATAAGCTAAACGATGTCACGAATAAGAAACAAATTTTGGCAAGAAAGAGCTTACCAACTTTACTGAGAAGACTGACACCAACATTATGAGCATGTACCGAACCAGCCATAGTAACACAAGGAACTCCCATGTATAGAGATTCACAGGTAGTGGTGGTTCCAGCATAAGGGAATGTGTCCAAACTGCATGAAATGTGAATCATATTCATATGAAAAGATATTGGCCTCAACGTTTTTCAGTAGTAAAATGTATCAAAACTGACCTTATATCCATTAAGGAATACGCTTGCATGTGGTCGTGGTTGAAAAGAATCAACGGCAAGAGATCAACACGCTTTGATTCTAACCCAAGCTGCTCCAGCGTCGTGAGAAACCTCTGCCTTATGCTATCACAGCAGAAAGGTTTGCATTTTACCACCAGGCGAGAATTGGGAACTGCACACAGTATCCTAGCCCACACTTGCAGCACCTTAGGAGTGATCTGATTCCAGAAACGCAGAGATAAACCCTTCAAACCATTAAAAGAGATACTATGGGAGGTTGGTTAGTGTGTCTGATCCACCCGGACAAGTATATCTAACCTTTGCGAGATTGTTGAAACTACCAAATGTGACAAAGCCATTGGAAAGTGCGGGTGTTGGACAAACAGGACCAGCCTCTGGAGATGGTGTATAGCAAAGAAAACACTCAGGAAGCCTAACCAGCTCCTCGACCTGTCTGCAATTAAATACAAACAAAAAGAGATACTATTTGGATCACTCTGAAACCCAAGGATACCATTCTGTTATGAACATGAACGTACTTCTGTTTGGTATCTGGTGGATCAGCCAACGAATCCGTAATTCTGTAATCAACAGTGGGCAAACCCGTAGTGTTTGGATAGCCGATCCAAGTAACCTGATATTAAAGCAAACTTGAAATGGAAAGTCACCAAAAAACAAAATCTGAAAAACAATATGAGATAGTTTTTTATCCTCTCACCTGAAGAGGTGCAGGTCTGCAGGCCATTGTTCCCAACTTGTTGTTCGCTGTATGGCCAGTGAGCTCTACCAAAATGTCGATTTTGTCTTCTCGGACCATACTTGCAATCTTTTTCTCATCTATTCCGTATATATCTTTCCAAACTCCACCTTTCTTCAACACTTTATCCCTAAACCTATATGTTTTTGCATCTGCCTGTAAAACCATGAGAGAGAGAAAGGATTGCTCAAAACGGAGGGGGGGGGGGGGGAAACGCAACGAGAAACAAGGAAAATGAATTTGCTTTGGCGGAACATATAGGAGAAGCTTTTTCAACAAAAACCATACCTTAACTACCGCCGAATAAACCACAACTTTGTACTTTGTGTAATCATGATGCGTAAGGGGCGCTTCAATGAAATAAGATACTGAATGAGTGAAGAAATCTGGGGAGATGTATCCAATGGTGATAGGTCGTTCTGGATCTTTAGGATTGTCCCACGAAGTGTACTGTGGGTGTAATCTTGTGAAGCGCCAACCCCAGTCTCTGTGTTCATAAGAGTTTCTCACTGTAAGTCCCACAAAAGCAACAGAAGCGGAATCCAAACTACTCATAATATATGTTATAACCTGTGCGCCTCAAATAGTGTGTCATCGAGTCCTTCATTTATGTAGTTCATGGCAAGCAATCGGTTCTACATAATGGAAAGGTAGGTAGGTTTCACACGCATATTATCTTTCAGCGTCATATCAAGAAGAGCACGCTGAAGTTAGGGAATTTACCTGGCCAGCATTGCGAGAATCTGGATCTATCTTAAGGCATTCCTCATAAGCATCAATAGCCGCCGTTATATTTCCTGCGTCTCTGTAAAGAACACCTACGTTTAAATCGCACAATGAAACTGGTTAAAACCGAAACTAAACACCACCTAGCTCCAGGAAAGTAGGGAAACAAAAAAACATTAAATCTAAAACTCATCAAGGAATATATTTACAAGCAGTGGGTAGTCTCACGTAAGGAACAGAACAGAGGAGAGGAATCAAACCTAAGTTGTTAAAAGCTTCTGCATAAGTGGGATTTGCAAGGATTGCCTTTTCGATCATGCTGGCAGCAGCATCCATTTTACCCTGTAGAATCAGAGGAATTGGCATTCTATTGACTGTAGAGATTGTTTTAAAAAAACATTAAGCCAACTTAATCTAATATTAAACCTGAACTGTGTAGACGACACCAAGGTTATTAAGTGACTGTGCAAAATTTGGTTTGATTGACAGAGCCATCTACAAAGGTTGGGAGTATTGTTAGCCCCACAATAAACAATGAAATGATTTTTCATAATAATTAATACTACCTGATAACACTCCACGGCTTTATCAAGGTTGTCACGGTCTTTGTAAAGTACTCCCAAATTGTTGCAAGCCTCAGCACAATGTGGATTGAAGTGGAAAGCAAGCTCATAGAAGACAATTGCCTGCACATAGAGAACACAATCATGATCACAGACTTTTGTATAGATTATGAGAACATGGACAGAAGGATGCAACTATAGGTAGACAAGATATAGAAAAACTATATCATGCAAATACCGAGGCGGAGAGTTGAATAAACACGCACACAATTACTAACTTACAGAAATGGATAAATCACAAATGAAATACCATGTCAAACTTCAGCATTTCACCATAAGCGACCCCAAGATTATACATAGCATCTGCGTAGTGCCAGTTATAATAGAGAGCCTTCTTGTAATATGCCACTCCTTGGCTCACATCGCCTTCAAGTTTAACCTGAAATATCATAGTCAACTCAGATGTGCTCACAGCTACTCACCAATAGTAAAAGAAGGATTAATAAAACTGTGAACTGGTAAACAAATTTCATAGGGCATAAATCTTCACTGGTAAAGAACAGAAGCATATTCCAATGGCAATGCCGTGACACAAGTAAAAAGCATTACTATAAAAGCTAAAAAAAAAGTTTATAAAGAATTTTCTAGAAGAAGTTAAAGATTCTTACCTTTGTTCCTAGATCTGTCAGAGCTATGGCCATATTATTCTTCGCAATCTCAAAGTTTGGAGATACAGCTAGACATCTAATGGCAGAATTAAAAAGAAATCAGTGCCACATTTGTACCTTCAACAAAGTAGTAAAACAACAACCAATACTTAGCAATGAAATAACAGATATGTTACCTCTCATAACAAGTGATTGCCATCTCCAAGTCACCACGGTTCTTATAGATGACACCCATGTTACAATATGCCTCAGCATACATAGGCCTCTCAAGTGCAGCCTTCTCGTAGCATCCCAACGCACTGTCATATTGCATCATTTCGGAGTACACAACACCTAAGTTGTAATATGCAGGCTGCATAACGAAATTTTAGCGTTATTGGTACGAACAGCAGTTAAATGGTTCCAGGGCAAATTATGTAAAACGGAGTGGAAAAGTAGAGGATCAGAAAATTTACAGCATAGTGAGGGTCAATCTTAAGGGCTTCGTAATACTTTTGAATTCCCTCCTGCGTATTCCCAGCCAGCTTCAGGCTAGTTCCAAGGTCGGTCAAAACAATAGCTAAACACTCCGCAGCTGGCTTGTATGATGCGTCTGCCATCAGTGCTTTCTGGTAGGACTGTACAAAGTATGACCATTTTTTTAAGTTAGAGATTGTCCTAATGAGTAAATCAGCAATTCAGCATAGACAGAGGGGAAAGCTAATATCAAAACCTCAGCAGCTTCTACGAGCCTCCCTTCTTCTTTATGAAGTATACCACAGTGCGTGAGGGCACAAGCATTATGAGGATCCAACCTGATCGCTTCGGAAAAACAATCAAAAGCTAGATTCCCTTTGCTTTGCGTCTGCAAGCATATCCCTTTTCCAATGTGAGCTTCAACATTCTTGCAATCCTTCTCCAGCATAGTCTCGTAGAGAGCAAGCGCATCAGCAAACTTGTTTCTCGCACGAAGAATATTGGCATAGGAAAGCGTATCATAATTCCCTTGAGTAGTAGCCTTTGGCGGCGATGGAGACAAAACATCTGTGGTCGGAGAAGACTGAGACCCGTTGGCAAAACCATTCTCTACAACTAGTGATCTCTCCCTCTCAGTATTATCTTCTATCCCAACCATTTTCTTCAGCCTAAAAAGCTTGTTTACCTTTCAAGGAAACAATAACTACATCAGTTTCCAATGTAGCTACTAAAGAATTGATCTTTCACTGCATCACCCCAAACCCATCACATTCAGTTACAAAAAAAAAAACCCTAAAAATCCAAGCTTTAAACTGCCAATTATTAGGGTTTAACCAAAAAAAACTTACGGATGAGCGTGAGAGATGAACTTTGTATGTCTAGTGATGGAAGTCTAGACGAAATCAATCGGGTGAAGAAGAAGCAAAAGAGGAATGATGACAGCAAGTAAGCATAGGAGAGGCTGATCTTAATCAGTAAGTAGCAAAACTTAGGGATTTTATAACTCTCGTGAGAAGCCAAGCCCGAATCAAATTGGTAGAGACGTTTGCTTGGCGGTGAATTGAACGGAGCGGATGCAGCGACGGTTTAGCCTCTAAGCTCGGAGGGGACAAGACAAGCGGAGGTATGAGGTCGGTCCGAGCCAGCTGACAAAGAGGCAACGTCCTCTCCTCTCGTGGCTTATTTTTATTTTATTTTTATTTTATTTTTCGAGTAATTGTGGTTAAAATTTCTAAATTGTCAAAAAATTACTCTCGCGTGCAAAAAGAGTGGGCAATGAACAGAGAAGGTGCACAAGTGGGCGTCTAATAGTTAGGCTTGTGTCGGCCCACTTGCGTTCGCGTTCTTACTTTGGTTTAGCGATCACTTTTGTCTCCTTGTGGTTTGCAAACTACATGTCAAATCACCATGGAATAATTATTTGGACCATGCTGTTTTGTTTTGGTTAAAAGTCAAGACGTTATGCTATATATTTTTCGATAATCCAAAGAGACTTATTTACTAAAACAAAAAACTTTTTAAACAACACCATATGTAATGTAGGAACCAACAATAACAATTGCTTTGTGTTGATGTTGATGTTGTCGTTGTGTCGCCATTCCAATTTAAACCCACACAAATGTCTTCTATTTCTACTAAAACAAAAGAATTCTTAATATTTTAAATATTTATTTAATCATCTTTATTTATTAATTATAGTTATTATATCGAGTTTTCACATCTACATTACAATAACATGACTTTTTATTAAAGTACAAAAGTATATGATCTTGCAACATTTGATTTTTCTTATATTATATAATAATTTTCACATAATAAAATTATCATCATAGTGGTCTACTACATGTTATAATATAGGTTTCAAAATTTAATATTAAAATATATCTACAAATTATAAAATGATTTCTAAATTAGATAGAACAGATCTAAATGGGATGTATTTAAATGAGAACGGTTTGAATGAGAAGGAGTTTAAATGGATAGTTTCTAGATGGGATGAGTTTAAGTTGGACAAAGTTTTATATTTTAAATTTTTTAACAAAATATTATATATATATATATATTTTTTATGAGAAATTCCCTTAGATAACCGTTGTCATAAAAATAGCTTTTAAGGAAAAAAATGACCAAAATGTTTTTTTTAGAAGCTAAAAAATTCATTTATATGCATTTATATCCCTAGGGTTAACTAATCTGGACTTTAGGGTTTAGAGTAAAGGGGTGGGTTTGGGGTTAGGGTTTCAAATTTCAAAAAAAAAAATAAAAAAAAATCAAAATTTCAAAAAAAAAAAAAAGTCTATTTTGGTCATTTTATTTTTTGAGGGCTATTTTTGTGACAAAAACTTAAAAAGGGCTATTTAAGAGAATTGCCCTATATTTATTGATTTTTACAATATAAAATGTGTCGCATTTTGAAAATGTGAGTTCAAATCTTGCTTAAAACTTAAACTTATATAATATAGAAACTACAACAGCAAATGATAAAATGAAATTTTCAGATTCATGATCAAGTATCTAAATAAGATTAAGGTTCTAAATGGTGACCAAGGAATTAGGGGGAATTATCAATTCCTTGTCATTCCTTATAATTTGTACCATTTACAAGGAAAATTTGTTACTTATAATTCCTTAACATTTCTTTACATTTAAGGAAAAATAGACTACATTTATTCCTTATCAAATTTGCAAAGGAACGTAAGTAAAAAAATTTCCTTTAATTTTATTCCTCTTCATTCTTTTCCTTCTCATTCCCTATGTTCCTTTAGTGGTTACCAGTTGGAGCCTAAATGTTCATTAATTAAAAACGACAACCTTAACCCAATCACATAATAAACCACCAATCCAAAAGTAGGAATGGAATCAATCAAATGAAAGAACCAATTTTATCCGGTCTTGGTTTGGGTTAGGGACATTGTTCGGTTTTGCTCACAATCGCCGAGTCTATTTCCTTCTCGGGGTAACAACGAAATCTCACCGTCTCTTTATAGTCACCGGCGATCATCAAAGAGTCGATCTCCGTTAATCGTAACTTCTATTCAGTCGCCAACATGGTAATGACTATCGAAGGTAGAATCACCTCCCTCACAGAATCGAACCGAATCACATTCTATATGGTTTTCCCCCTTTGTTCAGTTTCTCCTTTGCTTCGTGTTCGTATCTTCAGTACGTTTAGCTATGCAGCAGATCCAAAACGCTATTGGTGGTGTTTGATCTTCGGTTTGAGTCTTGATTTACTTAGATTGTGAGTTGTTTAGGGCTTCATGATTTTGTGAGCTAGGGTTTCTGAGTTTTAGAATTGTTCAAACTCATTAATTGTTTTGCTAATTTGTTTTTTTTTTTTTTCATTTTTTCTGATGCGGATTTCTTCTGGAATGCTGTTTTGGGTACAGTGTAAGTGTTAAGACTCGAAGCTCTTATGTTAACTTTGTTGTTACATACATCCGAGCTAAATGTATTCTTATAGACTTGTTTTTTTCTTGATACACAGACTTGCTGGACTTGCCTTCATGTTTTCATCCAGTATCCTCCTACAGATCTTGGTAAGGTTACATTTATAGCACTCTACTTACATCCTGGTTGCTCAATTTCTATCATAGAGGTGGATTTGTTCCAATGTATGCTTCTATAATAAAGTTCCTCTATTTATAGGAGGAAATTTAGAGACAAAAATAGTATTTTTCTATATTTTTTTAGAGTTATACATTGGAACAAAACTACTTCTATAATAGAAGTTCAAAATATAAAGATATACATTGGAGATGCTCTTATTAGCTTCAGTTCTGCAAACTAAGGCTTAGATCACTCTTCTTATATTTAGCATTTTTGTTTGGTTACTTGTCAGACCTTACTCGTTGCTGTGATCTTACGAGCTGAATGTATACCGGTTCCTTTTGTCCTCTTGTTGGTGGTGTACCAAGTAGAGCTGTGATTTATAGGTCCAGTAAAATCTTGCAACATTTCAAAGTTTTGAGCTTTACTCACTTGTATGTTGATTAACTAGCTTTGGACTTCAAAAACCATCCAAAACCAAAATAATATTTAGAATTGTTATCCTTGTCACCTTCCCATGCTAACAAACGTAGACTTTAGTTTATTCTGAGCTGAATGAATAACTCAACTGCAACCTCTATCCAGATACATATAGGAACATAACCTAGAAACGCAGGGGCTAACTTGCTAATGACTTTATACTTTCTGAACAACTTCTCCACACCCAAACAACCTTCCTTCCTGAATTCATATCAAGTCCTTATTCAGGTCTAGTTTTTTCTTTTGCAATTCAGTTTCAAGAAGCAAGTTTTGTCAGATTGTAAATATTTGATAATTTTATCATATGGATTGGTATCATTTGATGAGTAACACAAACACTAGTCATATGAGAGACAATATAGCAGTAACCTTTTTTT
Organism: Sinapis alba; assembly: GCA_012274485.2. Taxonomy (NCBI): domain Eukaryota; kingdom Viridiplantae; phylum Streptophyta; class Magnoliopsida; order Brassicales; family Brassicaceae; genus Sinapis; species Sinapis alba. Next base: position 43,245 of record MU106078.1, on the reverse strand, counting down.
GTGTGTCTAATGGTTAGGCTTGCGCGATATATAGTAACTGGTGGCCAATGCTGTCAGCACTAATGTATGTGGTTGTGCCTATGCCATGCATGTTCTTTGGAGGAGGCTCAACCCAATTCCTAATTAGTCGAGATGGTGGAGGGTCAGTTAACTATTAGCTTTCAATACTAATTCAAAAATTACAAAACATCATTAAATCACTGAAATTTGCTCCTTGTTATAACGCAGGTGGATAGATGCAGCTAAGTTCTTGACAGGNTAACTTTGTTGTTACATACATCCGAGCTAAATGTATTCTTATAGACTTGTTTTTTTCTTGATACACAGACTTGCTGGACTTGCCTTCATGTTTTCATCCAGTATCCTCCTACAGATCTTGGTAACGTTACATTTATAGCACTCTACTTACATCCTGGTTGCTCAATTTCTATCATAGAGGTGGATTTGTTCCAATGTATGCTTCTATAATAAAGTTCCTCTATTTATAGGAGGAAATTTAGAGACAAAAATAGTATTTTTCTATATTTTTTTAGAGTTATACATTGGAACAAAACTACTTCTATAATAGAAGTTCAAAATATAAAGATATACATTGGAGATGCTCTTATTAGCTTCAGTTCTGCAAACTAAGGCTTAGATCACTCTTCTTATATTTAGCATTTTTGTTTGGTTACTTGTCAGACCTTACTTGTTGCTGTGATCTTACGAGCTGAATGTATACCGGTTCCTTTTGTCCTCTTGTTGGTGGTGTACCAAGTAGAGCTGTGATTTATAGGTCCAGTAAAATCTTGCAACATTTCAAAGTTTTGAGCTTTACTCACTTGTATGTTGATTAACTAGCTTTGGACTTCAAAAACCATCCAAAACCAAAATAATATTTAGAATTGTTATCCTTGTCACCTTCCCATGCTAACAAACGTAGACTTTAGTTTATTCTGAGCTGAATGAATAACTCAACTGCAACCTCTATCCAGATACATATAGGAACATAACCTAGAAACGCAGGGGCTAACTTGCTAATGACTTTATACTTTCTGAACAACTTCTCCACACCCAAACAACCTTCCTTCCTGAATTCATATCAAGTCCTTATTCAGGTCTAGTTTTTTCTTTTGCAATTCAGTTTCAAGAAGCAAGTTTTGTCAGATTGTAAATATTTGATAATTTTATCATATGGATTGGTATCATTTGATGAGTAACACAAACACTAGTCATATGAGAGACAATATAGCAGTAACCTTTTTTTGTGTGTCTAATGGTTAGGCTTGCGCGATATATAGTAACTGGTGGCCAATGCTGTCAGCACTAATGTATGTGGTTGTGCCTATGCCATGCATGTTCTTTGGAGGAGGCTCAACCCAATTCCTAATTAGTCGAGATGGTGGAGGGTCAGTTAACTATTAGCTTTCAATACTAATTCAAAAATTACAAAACATCATTAAATCACTGAAATTTGCTCCTTGTTATAACGCAGGTGGATAGATGCAGCTAAGTTCTTGACAGGGGCATCAACAGTGGGAAGCCTGGCGATTCCAATCATATTAAGGCATGCAGGAATGATCGAAACGGGTGCAATGCTAATAGAATTCACATCGTTCTTCATATTCATATGCACCGTCATGTGTTTTCATAGGGCTAGCCTGGATGACGATTGGTAATAGATAAGTTGTTGTTCGTGATTTTACTAATTGAATTCGCTTGGGAAAGGGAGGAGAGAGTTGAAGTGTGAAGTAGATGAGGTTATTATAAGATGTTGAAGAAAATTTGTGTTCTTCTCTTCTCCTTCCTTTGTAAAGCTTTGTTATCAACCAATGTCTATGTAAAAAAGTTTTATTTCATCATTAGTGAATGAATGTGATGTTGTGTCTATTTTTGTCTCACTTGAACCAAAAACTAAACGACGTTGTCCAATTGTTTAATTCCAATTATATCTATTAGAATTTGGGCATCTTTGTTACTCCATCCCTCATCATTTGCATGGAAATAAAAAAATTATTTGTTTATGCACTAAAAATATAAATCATCCGAATAATTCAGCTTGATAATTTTTAAAAATTTAGATTTAATTTTAGAAACCAGCCAGCTGGACTATAACAAATCTCATTGTGAATTGGATTTTCCTCTTTGAGAATATAACATTATTGTTTACTTGATTTAAAAAAGCCCATGGGCCCTAACATTGAGCCCGATAAGGGTAGGAGCGTAATTTCAAGAGAACTCTCCCTGCGTATATATATCCTTGCGGGATCACCACTAAGCTCAAATAATTGTGCAGCCGTCTTCTAGGGTTCCATCTCTGTAGTTTAGGGTTTATTGTTGTTGTTTTTAAAAGGGTTAATTGTTAGTTCTTCATGGTTTTGTTTGGTTGCTGTGGAAGTTTTCTGAATTTCATTTGGTGTTTTTCTTTGATGTCGAAACGGCGAGGATGATGATTCAATTAGATGTGCGAGCTGGAGAAATTCTTCACGCTGAGCTTAAAAACTTAATTTGGCAATTATTAATCTGACTTGGCCATCATCTTCTTTTGTTTTGTTTTTGTTTTGTATTTCATTGTTTTTATTTGATTGGAAATCGGAGGAATGAATTGGATTGTGAATGATGATTCAATTAGATGTGCGAATGGTTTCATTATGAGCACACAAAACTAAATTTGGCAATTTTTATCTGACACTTCCATTCCTCCCAATATTTTTTCCAGATTTTTAAACCCAATATGTTTTCTTCTTTGATTTTATTCGTATACATGAACAGTAAAATAACTCTCGGACATCAGAAGAACACTAGCTGGACATTTTACCTGGATCCGAAGATCCGACCCAGAACTGACCCGAAAAATCTGAGTATGGATAGGATTCGAACTGATCATTTTATTTTATTGGGTCTTGTTGGGGAGGATCCGTGAGTTTTGGATCCGATCCGATCCGAAGCCAAAATTCGACGGGTACCTGAAATATTCGAAATTTTTAGTATATATATAGTATATATGGATGTTTTAATTTATTTTTGGTATTGTGAATATTTTTTAAATTTTTATATTTGTATTGTTGGGTATTTTCATGTTTTCAGTTTATATTTTGGATAAAATTTTAGATTTTTTGAATATTTAAATATTTTAATGTATATTTTATGTTTTTTGTTTTTTTGGGGGTTGGACCCGAACAAAACTTGACTCGAACAAAACTTGATCCGGAATCGACCCAAACTTGAACCAAAATTTTTGAATTACCCTATTGGATCTAACTATTTAAGACTCAACCCGGATCCGATAAGATCCGAATTGACCATAAACCTAGAATTTCAAATATCCGATTGGGTCCTAAACTCTAAGATCCGATCAGAAAATCCGAATGCCCAGACCTACACTACCCTATCATCAAATTTAATATATTCGACTAATCATAAAAGAGATGTTATATATTCAGCGTAGGTCTAAATTACAAAAGATAATTCCATTGGAACTTTCTTATTTATCTTTCGTTACCATAACGTAGGTCAAGAACGATGGTTGCAGTATTATTTATTTCAATTCGCTAACTAAAATTGTTAAACATAATTAATATTAAAACAATCCACTATTAAAAACATGATTTTTGCAAAACAAGGTCATTATTCTATATAAACATGAAGCAAAAAAAGGGGCTTTTGTGTTTTGTGTTTTGTGTCTAGCCAAGTCTCTTTATTATGAGGAGAGCAAGCTACTGGTTCAGTTGTGCTCTTTCCTTAACTGTAAATGTTTTCTTTACCTGTTGAGATTATTTGCATTCCCTATAGTTTCAAAAATATTAGTGAATTCTACATTAGAATCGTTTGGTGTTGTGTAATTTGTTTTATGAGATTATATCGAAACTATGGCTCAAATTCGATTTGAATTTTCTTGATCGTATATGTGAGAAATAAGAGTGCGTTTTTCTAAAGACTGTCATGGTTATTTAAAAGGATAAAAAAACATTTATTGAGAAACTGTATTGAAAATGTAGAATGACAGTTTGGAACAAAATTAAAAGGGCAATTCTCTTAAATAATCTTTTTTAAATTTTTATCACAAAAATAACCCTAAAAAAATAAAATGACCAAAATAGACTTTTTTTTTTTTGAAATTTTAATTTTTTTTAAAAAAAAATTTGAAATTTGAAACCCTAACCCCAAACCCACCCCTTAACTCTAAACCCTAAAGTGCAAATTAGTTAACCCTAGAGGTATAAATGCATATAAATGATTTTTTTAGCTTCTAAAAAAAATATTTTGGTCATTCTCTTCCATAAAAACTATTTTTGTGACAAACAAACTAAAATGGGCTATCCAAGGGAATTTCTCAAATTAAAAAGCTAAAATAATATTTTCATAAAATAGAGGGAGTAATTTTTTGCACAGAAAGGTACATTCCATTTGGTGGTAACAGTAGTTTTTGGATAGTAGTGTTCTTGCTGAGCTAAAACAACGAATCAGCATGTGGGTAATTTGGGTTTAATTTGTTTTGTAACACATTTTAATTTTATGTTTTATTTATTTTTTTCCCAATTTTTAAGATATTCAAATAAAATGTAATTGTTGCAGTTAATTGTAATTTGTTTTCTTTATATTTTAACATCTATCTTTATATATATTTTTATACATTTTAAAAAATATAAGAAAATGCCATGGACATAAAATGTAGATGAAAAATGTGGCTATATATGAAAATACATGAAATTTAACATGTGGATACTCCAATGAAAAGAATATGAAAAAAACTTATGTATACAAGTTATAATAGATAGTATGTCATGAGATTATTTTTATGGATAAACTATAATAGTCAATATATTTTAAATATATTAATTTAATAATGAATTTTTGTTTCACATTAAATGAATACACAATCAATATTATTTTTACAGTTTTTCATAATTAATATATTTCTCACTTGTTTCTTCTTTGAACTAAAAGAAAATTATAGACAAAATTCCCAATCATACAAAATATTATGAACTAGGAATGGTAAACAAATATCTCAATCCTTAAGTTTTTTAGACAAACTTTTGTGTATAAAATTTCGTGGATAAATGACACAAAGATTTAAGTTTTCTTTCCGTCGAGAGATCTAGCATGTAAATGTGTATAAGTGTACATACCAAGGTTGAAAATACTATAATGTACATACCAAGGTTGAAAATATGGATGTGCTTTTGGAGAGGATCAATTACTTTTTCACAATCTTTCCTTTTAGCTGTTGTAAAATTGATATCTTTATTGCAGAGAACGGTCATGGCTTCCACTAGATTTATATCCAACAAGCCTTCAATACACATAAACAAAGAGTAACTGTTGCTTTTGAGTAGCTACCGCCATAAACAAGGAAGTAAATCCTTTTTAGATTAGATTCGGTGCACTATGAATCATTTTACATTGGCCAAAAAATTACAATCGGTCGTTCTGATTTTGAATGTTATCATCAAAGTTTGTAACTGTTAAAGCAACAGGACCACCGTTCTTAGTGGAGGCAGAGGCGAAGATCCCTTTGTATATTGCTCTGATTGGAAAGTATTGGGAAAATTGTGAACAATCAAAAATATAAAACCAAGGTTTCAATATGGGAAATTTATTTGGAAGGGATCGATTGATATCTCTCACTCGTATTAATCTGGTCATCCACAAAAATCTTTAACTTGAAATTCATGGTGTAGCTCTCCAGTAGTCGAGGGGAGGAGTAGTTGGAGCCCGACAACACGAGGGGACAACTTGGAGAAGCTACACCGAGCTTATACAAACCATGACAAAATCTATGAAGTAAGTTTTGTATTCTATATCTATTTAACCAACGATCATGAGGAGTAGAGTACTTGGATGATTTTATTAGGGTTAGGCACGAATACTCGTTATTTGCCTTATATTTGTTACTTGCCCCGTATTCGTTTTGTTTCGTTTTTTCAAGTACTCGTCATTGTCAAGTCAACTAAAATTCAAAATAAACTAAAATTTAAAATTATAAAATTAAAGATATTTTTCTACTCCTGGGTTTAAATTCTTCTGATAAATTATTCACACAACGTATGTAGGAAAATGATTTTTCAAATTTAAAATGACGAAACGACGACGTAACAAGTAAACAAAGATGTGAGGGTAATTACGTCAATTGACAAAGTGGTTTTGATGTAACCCTAATTTATAAAGAGGATTTGTAGCGCCGAGGTGTATGTCACTGCCACAGCTTCTAGAGAAGAGCATCCAAAACCTTAGCATTTCGTCTCTTGTCATCCATTGTTGATCATGGTGAGCTCTTTCTCTCCATGACTAATCGAGAAACTTGTTTACCGTTAATCTATATGAATCCGAACTCTGCGATGAGATAATTTCTTAGATTCCGCTTAGTTTATCCTGCTAGATTCCGATCCTCTATATTCTTAGATTACGAATCTTATCTATGGTTAGGTATAGTAGCGATGGTCACTGGGGTTAGGATTAGTTGTATCTGATATAATCGGTTTTGCTATATAGTCGAGGAGAAAGACGAGAGAGCCCAAGGAGGAAACTGTCACTCTCGGACCTGCTGTTCGTGACGGAGAACAAGTCTTCGGCGTTGTTCACATCTTTGCATCTTTCAATGACACTTTCATTGTAAGTTTTCCTCTTTTAGATTCTCTCGCTGCATGTATATTACTATAATGCACCAATGTTTATGTGACTTTGCTGTCAATTTTGTTGCAGCATGTGACTGATCTTTCTGGAAGAGAAACTCTCGTTCGTATCACCGGTATGTTCTCTTCTACTTGAACACATCCTTTCTGTTTGTTATATGATTACGCGAGTTGAATCTTTAAAATTGCACGTGTTTTTTTTTTTGCAGGTGGGATGAAGGTGAAGGCTGACCGTGATGAGTCCTCTCCTTATGCTGCTATGCTTGCTGCTCAAGATGTTGCCCAGAGATGCAAGGTCAGACGAGCTTCTTGATAATATTTTCACCTTTTTACTAATAGTAAATATAACCTCTAATGCTATATGTGACAGGAGCTCGGCATCACAGCCATGCACGTGAAGCTCCGTGCCACTGGAGGAAACAAAACCAAGACTCCAGGTCCTGGTGCCCAGTCAGCTCTCAGAGCCCTTGCTCGTTCCGGCATGAAGATTGGTCGTATAGGTAACAAAGAAAACTGATAACACTCTCTCTCCTTAACTTCAGACAATTGTGCGTTTTGGTTTAGAGGAATCTTTTTTTGCTTGAATGTGTTTGCAGAGGATGTGACTCCGATTCCCACCGACAGTACACGTAGAAAGAGTGGACGAAGAGGAAGAAGACTTTGATTTCCCCCATGAGCATCATTGTTCAGTTGTGCTCTTGACTCTTGTAGTTTCTTGGGTACACCCTTGGAATTTAGATTTGTCTCCTTCCGTTTTATCTTTTATGTTGCTTCGAAAACATTATAAGTTGTGTCCTTCTTCAACGTTGTAACGTTACTAAATCACGTTGTGTTTTGCCTTTTTTTTCTTCTCTCGCTTTATTTATTCTACCTAACTCATGTTCCTGTACTTATGCTACGTTTCGACCAAAAAATAAAGAAGATTCTGCGCAGTCTTGTAGTAACAAATTAATTTTGTTACTCTGAAATTAAACGAATAGAATGAAGTTAAACAAATATATCTCTTATTGTACAACAAGGGTGTTTGGTCTAGTGGTATGATTCTCGCTTCGGGTGCGAGAGGTCCCGAGTTCGATTCTCGGAACACCCCAATCATTTTTGTTTTATCGGGTGAAGGGCTTTTGGGCCTGACCAATAACACTGGGCCTTAAACGTCGCCGTTGAATTGCAGACCGACGTCAGATTTTTTTTGTTGTGGCATATTCTCTGTGGAATCAATCGACTTAGATCGGAGCTGAGCTGAGGAAAACCCTAATCTCTCCTTTTCCACCGTCTTCTCCGATTCTGCAAGCATGAGTCGATCAGGTCAGCCTCCGGATCTCAAGAAGTAAGTTCTCTTCGCCACTTGTTCTCCTTTAGATTTCCAACTCTTCTCTTTAATTTCAACACACCGGGTGCTTTGGTTTCATCCAGCTTTCACTTCTTCTTTGTGATTCTGATCGTATTCGTCGTGGTTTTGATGTGATACAGGTACATGGACAAGAAGCTCCAAAGTAAAGTCTAATCTCTTCTTCTTCCACGAGCGTTTCAATTTTCACCGAATCTCTTGCTTAAATTCGATATGATTTTATTTACAAGTCATATATATTTTGTTTAATTGCGTATTTTTTGAGTATTAGTTAATGTATTTACAGCTTCAGTATGCTTCTTCTGGTTCAACGTTGTGATTGCTTCATCGTTGTAATTGCTAATTATATTAAACCATATAACATCAACATTCATAGCTACTTGCTTACACAGGTTGCGTTCAATTTTGCTGGAGTTTTTTTTTTTTGTTGTCGTCCTCATCTGATTGTAACTTGGTATGGTCTCATCTTCTTCATTTACTTTCTTTCTCCCAATTGTAGTTAAGCTTAATGCCAACAGAATGGTGGTTGGAACTCTGCGTGGGTTTGACCAGTTCATGAATCTTGTTGTGGATAACACCGTTGAAGTCAATGGTGATGACAAAACTGACATTGGGATGGTGGTACGTTTCTCTCTATCTCTTCTCCAAAACACACATGAATCTCTTAAGACTAGTAGTAGTTGTTTAATTAGATTCCGTGATTCTTTGGATGCAGGTGATAAGAGGAAACAGCATTGTCACCGTTGAAGCTCTTGAACCAGTTGGAAGATCTTAAGCTTATTTTATTACTTTGGACTATCGTTAATCAAGTTCTGTATCTTAACTGAGTTTTGTTTCTCTCTGTATTGGAACCTTAATTAGTAAACTATCAGCAACCATGAATCGATCTTAAAGTTGTTTGACATCATGATATGTTACATGGTTACATGCCACTCTTTGCTGCTTTTGTAATTTATATCCTTCAGTTTATGAATTGTGCAAAGTTAAAAGAGGTTTCTCTAGGTTGTATATATTCCTTATAGTTTAGATCTTTGGTTCCTACAGTTCAGTTTTTTTTTTTGTTTGTAAGTATTCCTGACAAACTTTTTGCAAGAGAGAGAGCAACAAAGCAATCATGGAGAAAAAGTCAAGTTTGATTGGGCCAAGCCTCACATGAAGCAAAGGCCTTTTGTTGTGGGGACTTGAATTTTGGGTAAATTAAGCTCTAAACGGTCATTGCAATGTGCTTTGTTGCTATACCAATCTTTTTCTCTCCACATTTTTTTTTTTTTGTAGTGAGATGATAATTATTGCCGTTTGGCTCTCCTTTATTTGATTGAAAGCGGCTTTAGGAAGTGAAAGTGGAAGGAATAAAGGAAGACATGTGCCCCACGAAGCCTTGTTGCAAGGCAAATGAGAATGAAATGATACATTTCGAATCTAACAGCAACAGCACGTAACATACAACAACGGAATGTTCGGCACATAGGTCGTCGGCACACGTGGGTGTGGTGGTCTAATTCCAAGTTTTCATTCCTTTTCTCGTTTTTTTAGTTATAAATTAACAATCAAAACTTATAAGTCACATCTACCACGAACTATCATGACTCATATGTACTTTATTGGTAGAAAAGTAGGTATTTTGTGTGTTTGTCTACAAAATTCTTGTAAAACTTTTGTTGCAAGTCATCTATTACGATTTTGAAAAGTATGTATTACTGTCTGTATCTATGGTCGGGAATCTCCAATTCATATAGGACACAAAAACATAATTTTGATCTCTACAACAACTAATCCATAAAGAACTTTCACCAACTTCACTATTCGTTTTCCTTTTTCTTTTATACTTTTCTCTTTAGTTATGGGGAAGAGGTAAAAGTCTTGGAGATGGCTTCCCCCTACAACGGTAACAAAAATATTTCATGAAAACATATAATTATCAAACTCATGGACCATTGTAAGTAACTAGATATTCACTTTACATGCAAGTTGTTTAATGAAACTTCACCATGCTATTTGGATTTCTTCTAAATCTGATTACATACTTATCAAATATCAATCAACAAAAATACACAAAACTAGTCTTACTGTAGATAATGTTTTACTGTTCCTTCTTAACTGATTCTACTGTAGATTGACCACTCATGAAAAGGAGTAAAATAATTTTGCAACAATAATAGTCAGAATTTTTTTTTAAGACTAAAGTAAACAGAAATTACACTCTATAATCACAAAAAAACTTAAATTTGCTAAATAACAGAAACCAGCTTCTTTCTCTTCTTATTTCTCTCTATCTTTTCTGTAGAAATATAATTTTGTTTTTTGGGTTATTTCACTAATTCACTCTCTAGAGCATCTCCATATGGAGTAATGTTTTTTTGTTTGTTCATAATTACATATCCCACTATATTTTAGTGTAAATTATGCAATTCATCTTTCATCATTTAGTAAATATTTTTTAATAAAGAGAGAGAGAGAGTTAAAAAGACCACCTTCATCTTCCTCGTTAGCCCTTCTCTCACCTAACTAACTCCACCACTCTCTCCTCACTCTGTAGAATAAGAAAGATTGGAAGTGATAATTACAACCCACCAACTAAAAAAAAAAACCTTTCTTGAATTCAACTCTACGCGTCGCTTAGTACCCAAAAGTGTCAATCTTTCGAGCTTCCCCAACAGCCATCATTAATTACCCATTTACTAATCTCCTTTTCTAGTTTTTTTCCCCATTAAAGATTGTTTCTTTATTAGCCTCTGAGTTTGACTACCTTCACTGTTCTTCCCCTTGAGAGAGAGAGAGAGAAAGAGAGAGAGTACCCATCACTCCAAGTCTTGATTTTTTTTTAATCTTAGGATAAGATGGCGAGAGTACTAAAATCGACCCAATCATGTCACTTCCCTTCACCTTCAAGCTCCTGCGGAGGCAATGATGGTAACAGAGACCCACATTCTCTTTTTAACATTGCTCGTGAGGAAGAAGAAGAAGAAGAGAGAAGCGAGAAAGAGAGAGAAAGATTCGAGCTTTCGTCCGCGTTGGAGATTCTTGCTTCTGCTATCAGAAGGTCTGTGATTGGTGGGTGTGCTGGGGAAGAAGAGAATCTTTCTTCAATGGAGATTGGTGTCCCTACAGATGTTAGACATGTCGCTCATGTCACCTTTGACCGTTTCCATGGCTTCCTTGGCTTGCCTGTTGAGTTTGAACCTGAAGTCCCTAGACGTGCTCCTAGTGCCAGGTTCGTTTTGCTTTGTTTTTAAACTCTTTCCTCTGCAATGTTCTTATGAAAGTGAATGTAAAATGCAGTGCAACGGTGTTTGGTGTCTCGACTGAGTCAATGCAGCTATCTTATGATACTAGAGGGAACATTGTGCCTACCATACTCTTGATGATGCAGAGTCATTTGTACAGTAGAGGCGGCTTAAGGGTGAGTGTGTAATGTGCATATCTGGTTTTAGGACAATGGGTTTGTAATGTTGCCTGCCATATATATAGGTAGAAGGAATCTTTAGGATTAATGGTGAGAATGCTCAAGAGGAATACATTAGAGAAGAGTTGAACAAAGGTGTCATACCTGACAACATTGATGTACATTGCTTGGCAAGTCTCATTAAGGTACACATACTTGGGATCTTACTCTCTCTCTTGTTGTTTCTTTTCCCTTACTTACTGTCTTTCTACTTAGGCTTGGTTTAGGGAACTTCCAACTGGTGTGCTGGATTCACTCTCACCAGAGCAAGTGATGGAGTCTGAAAGTGAAGAAGAGTGTGTGGAGCTTGTAAGGCTTCTTCCTTCAACAGAAGCTTCTTTGTTAGATTGGTCAATCAATCTGATGGCTGATGTTGTGGAGATGGAACATCTTAACAAGATGAATACTCGGAACATAGCAATGGTTTTCGCACCTAACATGACTCAGGTTACTGTTTTTTTTTGTTTTTTGTTTTGGATGAATCTTTAAAAGACTGTTTACTTATGTGTAATTTTGATTGCAGATGTTGGATCCACTCACGGCTCTAATGTATGCTGTGCAAGTCATGAACTTTCTCAAGACCCTTATTGTAAAGACGCTTAAAGAACGGAAAGAGTCTCGAGATAGGTTGGTTCCAGCCTCGAACACTGGTCACAGGGACGAGAATGGTGATCAGAGCAGCAGACAGTTGTTGCATCTCATGGAAGCTAACAAGGAGGAAGCTTTGGATACCTTTGAGGTTGAAATGAAAGACAAAGAAGAGTCTGCAGAAGAAGAAGAAGAACCTCGAGAAATTCTTGGTGTAAAGTCGTGTCTGAATAAAAGCTGCCGGTATAATAGTAATAAGAATGGAAGTTTTGGAAAGAAGCAGAATGGTTTGGAGGAGAAGAGGAAGATGAAGAGGAGGATAATGTCGAATGCTAGTAGTATTGTTGGACGTGTGAATTACAGAGTTGAGCTTTTTGAAGCTTGGCGGTGAATTAAAAAAAAGAAGATTTCATTCATTCATGGTTTTTGATCCAACTTTGGGGATTTTCTTGATTTTTGCATTTGATGATGGTTGCTTGTGTATCAAGAAATGTTACATTTCTGCATATAATGTGTCATAGATAAGTTTTTTTTTGTTGCTTCTCTTTAGGTTTTAACTTTGAAAGAAGGGCAGAGGAATCGTCACTTTTCTTCATCACAAGGATTAAAAAAAACACATTGATTCGATCTTGGTCATAGTAACTTCGACAAAACTGGAATACATTTAACAGAACCGGAACAAGAAATAAAAAATCGGTTTAGTTGAGTTTGAGTATTAGGAAAATTTATCGGTTTAAAATGGTTTGGTTCGGTACAGTTCTGTTAAATGTGTTCTATATCCTCTTGCCGGTGTTGAGGCCGGTGAGTTTTGATTGCCTCCCTCCCCTGACTCGTCTTAGCTCCTTCCATGCTTCAAATCCGGGTTTGATTCCAGACAGGACCTGAGCTGATGAGAATCAATGTCATGTCTCAACTGCAGCGAAGCTTCTCGATCGATTTGCCTTCTCCTCTGCAGCTTCCATCTCGGAGGTACGTACACCTCATGTCTTCTTGGATCTTTTGTTTGTCTAATAGGGTCTGAAGCTTTATCTTGCAGGGAGACGCACCTATGGTATATTATTCCAGATGAAGTGAAAAGTACTTCTCTTTTGAAACGCTACTCTCACCTTCTCTCACCAACCGAGAAAAATAGAGTTGATCAGATGCGGGGGGATGACCTCAAGAAGAATGCTTTGCTTGCCCGCACCTTGGTTCGAACCACCATAGCCAGATGTATGTTCATTAATCTCATCTTACTCTCCTAAAGCCACAACCTTTCTATATGATAAAAGCTGTTAACTAGTCTCTAAGTAAGGTTAAAGAACACTCAAGACTTACCTGCTTATTGGTTTTTAATATGTTGGGTTTAAGGGTATTAAGTTTAACTATAATGGGTTTTGTTATTAGATCAGACAAATAAAGCAGTCGATCCTCGATCATTGATGTTCAAGAAGAACATGTATGGGAAGCCTGAGGTGAGGGAGATGGTTGTTTGGGAATAGACTGATGTTAGGGCGGAAAAATTCATTTGTTCTTGTTTAAATTTTCTTACAGGTAGATTGGCAGAACTGCAATAATCAGCCATTGCATTTCAACATCTCCCACACAGATTCATTGATTGCATGTGGGGTTACAGTACATGCTCCGGTAAGCCTTCTTATTAGGCAAATAACATATAGTTATGTCAATGGTTTCTTGAAATGATTGTGTATTTGAATAGTTGCAGTTTACTATTGTTTTAGGTTGGTATTGATGTTGAAGACAAGGAAAGGAAGATAAAACATGATGTCTTGACATTCGCAAAAAGATTTTACTCTGCTGATGAAGTGACCTTTTTGGCAAGTATACCGGACCAGGAAGTTCAGAGAAAGGAATTTATTAAGCTATGGACTCTTAAGGTACTTTCTACAAACAACAGATATAGTTTGAGCCTGAAGTAATTGTTGCTTCTCAAAAGTGTAGAAACTGTTTTGGTGATTGTGTATTCAGGAGGCATATGTGAAAGCATTAGGAAAAGGCTTCTCCGCTGCACCTTTTAATACCTTCACAATCCAGTCTAAGCCTGGAACTGAGGGAGGCTACAGTCTTTGCAAGGTTTGTTTTTAGACTTAGATTCTGGAAAATGAGCACGAGTAAGTGTTGCATTTCCTTCAAGACCCTTGATTGTTTTCTGTAGACATCTGAAATGACAGCCAATCCACTGGAGGAGACAGAGAAATGCAACGAAAGATGGAAGTTTGCCCTTTTGGAGTTGGCTGATTCTCATTTTGCTGCAGTCTGTATTGAAGATGATCAAGCTAATGAAGGTGCAATTTCATTTGACATATCTCTTGACACTGAAGGATCCATTTGTTAAATGGTTTCTTCATCACATCTTTTTTCCCTTCTTGCAGGAGCTCCTATGAGGGTGATTGTTCGGAAAACCATCCCCTTTGTAGAAGACCAATTCATTTCTTAAAGAATATTTTTGTAGTTGAGTGAAAACCTTCTGTAATCATTTTTATATACATCCTCTGTAGTACATTTGCTGAGACTATGGGAGAATCACCAGTAATCCTTGCACGAGCAGAGCCCATTTACGAAATAGTGGAACCTTGATGCATCTCTTACAACGAACCTACGATCTACAATCTTGCTAACCGTCTTGATGAACACATGACAATCTTCACAAACCCTCAGGTTCTTTATCACAAGAATCTCTGTCCCTGGACTAGTGTTGAGTATCGCAAATGCTACTGCTAACCTCTCGCTATGCTCACGCCTACTGTTCGAAACCTCTCCGCCTCTCTCACAGTCTGTGTTTCCCGTAATCTCCATCACAGAAGTCTCTAACTCATCCAGCATTCTATAGACTTCCTCTGTTTGCTCATGACTTCTATCGCCAGCCAAAAACAAGTGAACTCTTCCCTTGTGTTCCACATAACTATACCCAGGCTCTTTCTTGAATCCTCTCTCCCTCATCATTACCCGTATTCTCCAGATTCCTTCTTGATTCCTTGAGTCTGTATATATATTCGACATCAATACATAGTAGCCAATGTTCATCGGTTCAAACTCAATCACCTTTGCAAAAGCTAACTCTGCCATATCCACATTCTTATGGATTTTACAGGCACCCAACAGAGCGCCCCAAACAGCACCATCCGGTTTAATAGGCATTGATTCTATAAACTCCATGGCTTCATCTAGTCGACCAGCCCTCCCGAGTAGATCAACTACACAAGCGTAGTGTTCAGGACCAGGCTCTAGCTTATACTCTCTCCTCATCGCACCAAACAACTCCAAACCTTTATCCGTCAGCCCTGAATGACTGCAAGTAGACAAAACCATCACAAAGACTGTCTTGTCGGGTCTTATTCCACTTCTAATCATATCACCGAAAAGCTTAACCCCACTCTCAGCCATTCCATGCATCCCATAGCAACCTATCATAGCGGTCCACGAAACTAAGCTTCTCACAGGCATCATGTCGAAAACACCCCGCGCCTTTGCCAAGTTACCGCATCTAGCATACATACTGATCAACGCATTGCTAACAAACACATTCGACACAAACCCATTCGCCTCAACTACTTTCTCCACTTCCTGACCAACCTTCTGAGCTCCAAGATGAGCGCAAGACGACAGAACACTAACCAAAGTGACAGGATCAGGATGAACACCCGAAGATTTCATCTCCTCATAAAGCTCCAAAACATCGTAAGCTAATCCGTTCTGCGCATATCCAGAGATCACAGCGTTCCATGTAATCAAACCCTTCACAGGCATTTCATCAAACAACCTCCTACCAGACTCCACCGATCCGCATTTCATGTACATCGTGATAAAGCTATTCAAAACAGCCAACTCAGAATCTATCCCTTCTTTAACGCATTGTCCGTGAAGAGACATCCCAAACCAGATGTAATCATGAACCGTGCAGACAGGGACAAGCCCCAGCATTGTAACTGAATCAACTGAAACACCTGTCTCCTTCATTGTCCGAAACATAGACACAGCATCAGCTACCTTGGAATTCGCGGTGTACCCAGATATCAAAGCGTTGTAACAAACGCTGAGCTGATGCGATTGATTATTTTCGTCGAACACTTTACGTGCATCCTCCACTAAACCGCATTTACAGTACATCGAGATAAGAGCCGTCAGCACGAACGGTTCAGGGACGCAGCCTTCTCTGATGACGTGGCAATGGAGCTGTTGGCCGGAGACGGGGAGCGAAAGCGCGGCGCATGACTTGAGAGTGAAAGGGTAAGAGAATGCGTCGGGAGAGGAACCTGAACGGAGCATCGAACGGTAGAGGGTGATCGATTCGGCGAAGAGTGATTGGGAAGCGAGCTCTCTCAGACGCGCGTTCCATGGCGTCGACGCCACTCGCCGCACAAGGCTTCGGGTTGCCATCGCTTCTCCGCCGGTGGTGATGACTTGTTTGGTAAAACGTATATTTTTATCCTACTAGGGTCGGCTCGCCCTATGGCGGGTTGTTAGTTAAAAAATAATTTCATAAGCTAAAATTTTTATATAATAAATATTGGTGTTTTATTTCAATTATTATTTTTGTATGTTATTGCAAAGGATGTAGGATATTATTAATTATTAACTATTCTTTTTTTTATCAGACATATACACATTGGTGTCTTTAATGTTTTTACTTGGTCATGTTTTGCAGTTTTCTTTTTTGTCTTTTTAAGTTCCAAAGCAATGCATTTATTTCACTATCATGTACCATAATAGAAAATGAAATATCTTACCATCTTTTCTAGTGAACAATCTGCACTTTGTACGATTTATATTACAATAAAAACTCAATAAACTAATATTATTAAAACTGTGATAGTTTATTAATTTTAAATTAATTTGTAAGTTATTTTACGTATTTTTATTTAAAAGGAAAAAAAAATATTTATGATACTATATATTATTTAAATTTTATCTATTTAATTAAATTATTTGATATATAACGTGTGTGTTGAATTGATGATAGAATACTTGTCTTTTGTCTATGATTCAATGAAAACATCAAAGTATTGAAGTAAAAATAAAATAAAAGATGAATTCATTTCCTAAAAATGATTTGTTTATGTTTATATAAATTTATATCTATATAATAATTTTTTAAAAAAAATATAATAAGAGCAAAAAAAAAAAATTATTATCATTATTTTTTCAAATTGTCTTATATTTTACATTTCTACTTCAAGACCAATCAAATTTATTAATTTTTGTGTCTATTCATTTTCTGAGTATTAATTTATAAACTTTCTACTATATATAAAAATTATTTATTTATCACTATTTGGTGTTGTCCATATAATGAATCCTTCATTATCGGTTAAATATTTTTATTACCGAACATTATCGGCTAAAGCAAGAACTTCATTGATTATACCATCAAATTTGTTAATAAAATACATTTCAAACTGAAGCGAACATATAATGGAATATGAACCTAAAACCTTCTCTTTCTTTCTCACCACTTGCTTCTTAAAACCTTGGCATTCACTTTCCTACAGGTTCATTATCTATCCTTCACTTTTGGTGATGCATTTTCTCGAGTCCTCCGGATATTTATATCATCCTTCCTGGTTTCTTGCGCTAGCATATTAATCATGCTCTGCTGGGACTTATATCTGTTTGGGGATTAAAAAAACAACCTTGGGTTCCAGACAGAAGCTTTCTAGTCTTTTATGAAGTTCGATGGCAAGCCCATCAAACACACAAAGGCTAGCATCTGCATCACTACGGAGAGGAGAGGACGTTAGGCAAGCTAATGGAGACAGTTATGCAGAGTTACTTTTGAAAACTCCTCATCAAGTTTTCAGTTAAAATAGGATGGTACAACGTATATGGGATTTGTGGAAAGCGATCTAAGCGGAGTCTCTGCTTTCAGCATATATTTTCGTGAAGATATATATCAATTCTACTATCTTTGAGACTGATCATCCACCATGCGACACGTTAAAATAGAGATACATAGATAGAAAGTAGGTGTTAAAAAAAATAGAAAGTAGAAACAAACCTGTTTGGAAACAGAGATGAACTCGTAAACAAAGTGTATCCGAAATTAATTGTTTTGAGAAAGTAAGTTGAATGTGAAGCACTGACACTTTCACTGAAGCCTTTAAAAATGGTGAAATCCTTCCATAGTCACTTACCAGTAACTACATTATAAGAAAAAGAAGAACTATGAATTACTATGCGTATCTAACAAAACCCATCCAAAAAGAACAAAAAGAAACAAACCCCATCTAAAATCCTCGCATAGGCACACACCAGTCATTTGTTACAGGTGTTGCAGACATGATAATCAGAAAAGCATCACATTTCTAGTGTTCATATAAAAGCTATTTTATATATATAGATATAGTAGTTATTAATTTTTATTATGTTTTGACTCTATCCATATTAGAGCTGGAGTTAGAAGGTACCGAGCTCGTAGTAGTTGTCTCACCAGACACGTTGCCGTTTTGCTGCTGCTCAAGAGACGTTGCCGTTTTGCTGCTGCTCATTAGCAATCACCGAGAAGCGAGCTGCTAGGGCTGAGTTATGAGGGAAAGTCAATGCCCCATAGAGTAAACAGGCGGTGGAGAGATATCTAGACCGTCGGCCGCCGCTTGAGAAAACGACGACGAATTACTGAAATAGAGAAACTCCACAGCTTGTGTAGGCGGAAGCTTAATCAAAGATGTGAAACCACCGGCATTCTCGGGAGTTAAGCTTTGTTAGTTTCTGAGTTGTTAGTTGCCGAAAATCGTCGTCACCACCGCCGAGATGAAGCCATTCAAGCCATGTTGCTTCCCGGAACAAAGCAACCCTGCCGGATCTAGATCGGAATGCTCCGGTAAGATCCATCAACATAACAATTCCAAACAACAACACTGGAAACTTAGAATCTCATAGAAACTCTCGAGTAAAAGAGAAAGAAATTTGTAAAAACTTTTGAAAACGTGAGAATGATTCTCAAGGGATAGGTCTAACTTATTTTTATAAGTGGATATCCACCGCTTGAAAGAGTGATAAAACTCATTAACATCTCCTTAATGACGTTGAATCAATGAACTGGTAACGCATGCTAGGAGATGAATTGAGAAAGAAACGACACCAGAGGAACCGACATAGACACAACCATTGGTCACGAAGTTGCGTCTTTCTGAGAAGCTCAAAACCTGCATTGATGATATGTTAACGGCCCAACCTTCTTAACATATCAAGCCCAAATAAAAATTTCTCTTGGGTTCGAGCCCATCTGAAACAATAACGAAAGCATTTTAAATAAGAAAGGGACACGTGTTACATCCTCAGCGATCGATTTTGTGACCTGGAGGCTGAGGTGGTTTCACCAGGAGAGAAAAAACCCTCTTTTATAATAATAGATATTAGAGTAAGGCCCAAATAATTGGACAAATGGGCCTGGCCCAAATAATTAAATCTTATTCGGAGAACCAAACACAGGTTATAATCTGATAGACCCTTTCTTCTCTCCCCATCAGCAAATCGTTGCCGCCGCTATTTCCTGGTAACGCAGATTGAACTTGTCTTCTTCTTCTCTCTCTCTCACCGCCGCGGGTTGGAGGAAGCTCGTGCGGAAAGTAATCGCTGGAGCAGCTTCCGACCGACGGATCGGAGTGTCTGGTAAGAAAAGTGGATTTAACAGTTAAGTTGTTTTCGAGTTATGTTTTTTTTCTATTGCTATCCGTTAAGTTTCTTAAGATCGAAACTATCATATCGTGATTGTGGGCGTAAGTCGAAAAAGTAGTTTTTTTGTTTGGTTATAAATCGTCGATTTGGAGAAACCACTATCCTTAGAGAGATGGATTTGTTATTACTATGTCTTGTAATAACAATGGTTTGTCTTCCTTGTCATTTGAAATTCAAAAGGTACTCTCTGGTTTACTTGATTAGTTCTGTTCCATGACTACACTAGTTGAGTTATTTGGTGGTATAGTGTGAAGCTAACGAGATAGGGGAATTTAATCCTATTTTCAGGTGGGTCTAAATCAAAAATATATACTATCCTTTGCTTTAATAACCATACGAGGTTCTGTGTTTTAGAGTTCGAAACATATTTGTAAGTTGTAAAAAGTTTGTTTATTGCTTTTACTGTTGGATCTACACTACTTGTACCATTTGTCTTTATGGCCTTGTTCTTCCCCAGTCAAGACTCAAGACTGTTATATATTTTGCTTTTGCATTTTCCTTTTTGTGTTAAACATGAGTCAGTTAATTTAGCATGTCATGAAGTACCATCAGAACTATTGTTTTGTTATTTTTTGTGAGTTTTAATTTTCTTTTTCCTGTTTATATCTTCTTGGATAATATTATATTGTTAGAGACCAAGTGAATTTGTAATCTGCCCATAGTTAACAATATTTCTGTAATCTTTGTGACAGAAATCAGCGTGATTTGCAGCTTCTGAACCATTTTTCATCATGCCGAGCCGGAAAAGTGACTCTGCCGTTAAGCTGATTACATACTCTGAGGAGCTTGTGGATGGAAAACCGTTGTATGCTTCTTCCAATTGTCTTCCTGTGAAGGCTTTAAACCGCGAACCTGCTGGTCATGCCTTCCATTCTGCTGCTCTAAAGCTGCATGGTTGTGCAGAGGAACCCACTGACAGTGAAGGTGATGATAAGAAAGTGGGAGATGATAAAGAGAAGGAATATGTTCCTTCATTCAACTCGTATTCCAACAAAGGAAAGAAGAAGTCTGGTACACAACAGCAAGACCACTACGCGTTGTTGGGTTTGAGCAACTTGAGGTATCTTGCTACAGAAGATCAGATTAGGAAAAGCTATCGTGAAGCTGCGTTGAAGCATCATCCTGATAAGATGGCTAGTCTCCTTCTTGCAGAGGAGACAGAAGAAGCCAAGGAGGCTAAAAAAGAGGAGATAGAATCTCGCTTCAAAGCAATTCAAGAAGCTTATGAAGTGTTGATGGATCCAACAAGAAGAAGAATTTTTGACTCCACTGATGAGTTTGATGACGAGGTCCCAACGGATTGCGCCCCACAAGACTTTTTCAAGGTGTTTGGTCCAGCTTTTAAGAGAAACGCTAGGTGGTCAGTGAATCCTCGTACGCCAGATTTGGGAGATGAAAACACAAAGCTCAAAGATGTTGATAGGTTCTACAACTTCTGGTACGCTTTCAAGAGTTGGAGGGAGTTTCCTGATGAAGAGGAGCATGATCTTGAACAAGCAGATTCCCGTGAGGAACGGAGGTGGATGGAGAAGGAGAATGCTAAAACAACGGCCAAGGCTAGAAAGGAGGAACATGCTAGGATCCGGACTCTTGTTGACAATGCATATAGGAAAGACCCTAGAATTGTGAAAAGAAAAGAAGAAGAAAGGGCTGAGAAGCAACAGAAGAAAGACGCAAAGCTTATGGCTAAGAAGAAGCAGGAAGAGGAAGCTGCTATTGCTGCTGCAGAAGAGAAAAAGCGAAAAGAAGATGAAGAAAAGCGAGCAGCAGAATCTGCACAGCAACAAAAGAAAGCTAAGGAGAAGGAGAAGAAGCTCTTACGCAAAGAACGGAATCGTCTCAGAACTCTCTCAGCTCCTCTGGTGGCTCAGCGTCTGCTTGACATCTCCGAGGAAGATATAGAGAATCTATGCATGACACTTAACATCGAGCAGTTGCAGAATCTATGTGATAAGATGGGAAACAAAGAAGGGCTAGACTTGGCTAAGGTGATCAAAGATGGGTGCAGCAACAGTAGTAGAGACCAAGAAGCCAACTCTAAAGAAAAAGAAAGTGAGAAACCCAACGGCAGCGCAGAGCGAGTTTCTGTGTTAGAGAGCACTCAGAAAAAACAGCCATGGAGCAAGGAAGAGATTGATATGCTGAGAAAAGGAATGATAAAATACCCAAAGGGAACATCTCGGAGATGGGAAGTTATATCAGAGTACATCGGTACAGGAAGATCCGTAGAGGAGATTCTGAAAGCAACCAAGACAGTTCTTCTCCAAAAACCAGATTCTGCCAAAGCATTTGATTCGTTCCTCGAGAAAAGGAAACCCACTGCTACAATCGCCTCCCCTCTCTCGACAAGAGAGGAGCTCGGAGAATCTCTACCGGCCACAACAAAGGTAAAACCACCCTCTAAGGAGCCTATTGTTGGTCAAAGCTCAGACAACAACGGTGAAGCAAGTGGAAGTTCAGACACAGATGGTTGGTCTGCTGTGCAAGAAAGAGCTTTGGTTCAGGCTTTGAAGACATTCCCAAAAGAGACAAGCCAAAGATGGGAGAGAGTAGCTGCTGCTGTTCCTGGGAAAACGGTGATTCAATGCAAGAAGAAGTTTGCAGAGCTTAAGGAAATCATCAGAAGCAAGAAAACCGGTGTCTAAATCTTATCGAAGCTCCATGAGAATTTTGGGTTTTTAATCCTCTTGAGGGCACACCATTACTTTGCAAGATCAAAGACCTTGAAACTTTTTATTATTATTATGTAATGATTCATTTGCTTCTGATTATCATGAGATATTAAACCATTATCACAAACTTAATACTTTTACCTAATCTTATGTATTTTATTGAGATATGATTTGATTTGAAATATTCGAATTTATCAATTTTACAAACTAAACCATACTTTTCTTAAGTTCATAAATTTGTCTCAAGTCTCAACTGTAACCAACCGTAAAGTTGTCAGAAGAAAGTGAAGTAGCATGAGAATACAGAAAGATCAAACTGTGATGTGGTTCATTTTTTCTTTTGTTACAAGGACCAAACAGGAGGCATATTAGTCCATGTGCAAGACCCAACTCCTTGTTGTGCTTGACCTGATGATGACCCAACAGTCACGTAACTGTTTTCAATGTCTTCACCACCGAGGAAAAGCGCAAGTGCATCACTCATGCTGCTTGACTCTCCAACAATCCCGAAACAGCCTTGTTGGTCTAGCCAGCTCGTTGCAAGTAAAACATCAGGCCGTGTTACATCGACTCTCTTTGGTTTCCAGACCTGATCCAACTCTTCTGTCTTTACAACGTTCCCTGCAGAATCTTCAACAAATATATGGTCAAGGGACTCTCAGCCACAAGACACCAAAGACATCAACTAAAGAATCAATAAGGAAAACTAGAATAAAGATTAGATACCAATCAGACGAGTGTTCTCACCTGATGAATTTTCACCTGCACTAAGTTGCGTGGGAATTGGAATCTCGGGGAGAGCCAAACTACGCTTCGCACTAGTTTTGATCTTGGCATTGGGAAGCAGCATATCTAGTAGGCCAGTGTCGCAACAGTTTGGCTCATCTTCCTCTATCTCCAATGGCGGCGGAGATTGAATATAAGCATCAACAGAGTCAAGGGGATCTGAGTGTGGAGGTGACGGTGTCGTCCTCTTCCACTGATCAAATTCACTAGTTTCTGAATATTGGAATGAAGGGAGCTCCAGCTTCACTGCCCCAAACAAGGGCTTAGAAGTAAGAAGCATGCCATCCGTAAAGGTATGGCTATCTGGAAACAACACATCAGATGGATGTTGGTTTCCGTAAGTAGGATCACAAGGCGAGATACTGCAAGATCTGGGATTCTTTTGTCGACCAGCAGCGTTCTGAAAATTTTCCGGAGAGTGGAATTCTTGCTTTATGTTACTGGGAAACAGAGATCCAGATTCCAAGAGTTGCTTTGGGGAAGGCAAAATTGGTGGCGTGTAGCTTTCGTACGGGGAACTACTTGCACCAGTTCCTAGCATGTTGCATGTGAACATATCTGATACGTCAGAAGCTCCAGGTAACAAGCTGGTAGCAAAATTTAGATCGTCAAACAGGACATTAGCTTTGGAATTCCCCAACTGCAAGAAATCTTGATGTCTTCTTCTATCTACCCCGGAGATATTGCTCGTAACATACTCCTCACTCCACTGCAGGTCTTCAACATGGAGTTCAGGAGGGTAAAGTGGTAAGCCTGCTCGGTGGCGTCTCTTGATACGAGTGTTCCAATAATTCTTTATCTCATTATCTGTTCGTCCAGGCAACTGGTTAAAGAGAAAAAGAAGATTAATATATGAAATGAACACCATAATCAAGTAGCAACCACAAAATGTTCATCTAGTCTTGTAATACTACTACTTACATGCTCAGCCATCCGTGCCCATTTGTTTCCCATCTTGGCGTGCATTTGAACAATGAGCTGTTCTTCGTCTGGGCTAAATGCTCCTTTCTTCAAGTTTGGCCTGAGATGATTAGCCCACCTGAGACGACAGCTTTTCCCGCAACGGGCAAGGCTAGTGTGTTTCTGAACAGCACTCCAGTTACCCTCACCATGCTTCCTGACATAATTAATCAAGATCCCGTCTTCGGTCGAGGTCCATGGTCCTTTCTTCAGGACACTACTTCCTTTCCCTCTGCTTCTGCAAATATTATCACCACCTGGTGGTGATTCGTCATAGATGCTGGGGTGCATACGATCATCACTCTTGTAACTCATCTTCTTCTTTTTTTTTAATTCAAAGCAAGACAGACCCCAGGACCTCAAATAACCATTTAGACATCAAGCTCCCACCTGAATCAGTTTAGAGAATCAAGAGAATATCTCAGTAGCAGTATTTTATCAGCAAAAGAAAGAAACATAAACTTCTAAAAGAGAGGAAAGCTAAAAAAATGATGAAACTCTACAGCATAGAGCTAAGTACAGCACTTGGAGTAGGGCTGAAACCAATCTCACAAGCCCTAAATTAGTAAGTCCATAAAAGTAGCATTTGGATTTCGCAGCTTGGTTTCTAGTTAGAACGATTCCGAATATTTAAACTTTAATTTCCAATTCCCAAAGTTAAAATTCGATGCTCGATTACCCCAGAAACTAGGATTCAACAGGTAAAAAATCCCTAATATACAAAGAAACGAAAAGCAACTAAAGGTACACACACACGAACCCTAGCTGAGCTGAGCTTAAAAGGTAACCTGAAGATAATAAGCAAAAAAAAAAAAAAAAATAGTATCCGATGAAGACGAGATCTGCGTTAAAAGCTTCTTTATCACATGAGACGAAATCGGAGTTGAAGAGAATCTATCCGATTTGGAATTGAAAACAACACAGAGCTTTATCATCGACACAGGGATTGAAGATCAGAGATCTGTGCAGATTGATTCAAGACCTAGTGGTAGTAGTAGTAACGGAAGAACAATCTAGAGTGAATGAAGTAAACAAAGTTAAGAGAGGGAGAGAAAGAGAGAGTGATTACGCGGGAAAGCTTCACCGATGTTTTCTCCGAGAATCAATCAATCCACAGGTTCGAGATCAACGTTACGAAATCCAGATTCAGCTCAACAGATGTGGAAGAAGACGATCAAAATAGGCTGCAAACATAAAAATAAACTAAACAACTCTTTATTTATTTAATTCTTCTTTTATTACAGCAAGCTTTACTATTTATTTTTACTTTTTTTTTCTTTTCTTTCCGAGATAAATTATACAGCAATTTTATTTGTCTATGCAGAAATGAAATTATGTGTGTGTGCCAAACTGCCAATCGTATACGTCTTGATAAAAAGGAATCCACCAAAATACTGATTGTAATAATTTATACTTCATTTACTAATGTGATTATGAGCTTAATGACGTGGAGATTGTGAGAGTAAGCAAGTCCTCAGTGACTCTCTAACCAGAGCCAAATGGTAAATCATGCCCCGATGACTCTAACCTTTTCATGCATTAGCTATTTTTGTGTATCACAAAAGAATGTTCCTTTAATTACTAAAAAAAGAGAGAAAAGATGATTGGGGATCTGATTCAAATTATTTGAATGATATACCTATGTGAATCTTAAACTAAGACTCGAATGATTCAATTTATTTTTTACCTCAAATTTAAACTAATAAAAATAATAAATTTTACTGAATCTGAAGACATACAACCTAAGAGCATGTTTATTGAGTGTCTCTTAGGGCGGGTTTCTTAGCGGGATTTAAGAGACGGTCTCTTAGTTTTTAACTATTTTAGTTAAAAGCTAAAAGACCGTCTCTTAAATCCCGCTAAGAGACCCGCCCTAAAAGACCCTCAATAAACATGCTCTTGATGGAATATGATGATTGCAAGTTCCAACTCTCAATAGATAAATTAATTGAAAAAAAAAAAAAACTGTCCTTGCAACCATTTAACATTCGGGAAAAAAAAATCAGCAATTCACATTAACAAAAGTATTCATCCCCAACTTATTCAACAATAGTTGTGGGGGGTTAGTTTCACATCTGAAAAGGATTAACATTTATAAACAAGAATACAAACACAAACATCTACTAAAACAAAATTCAATCCAGACTTTAATCACAAGCAAAAATAAATCAAGAGAAATAAACTAAAAAAAGGAAATTATCGACCGAATAGTAGTTTACAAATTTGATTTCAATGGAGAAAAGGCTCGAAATTGCTCACCACCTTCTTCAACTGGTCAAGAAACGATAAATACGACACCGTTCCATCGTTTCCAGCAAGAACCCTATACTTATCCTTCCTCGTGAAGTTAGTGCACTCAAACCCTAACGTAGCAGCCAAGATTCTCTGAACATAGTTCGCCACATCATGCGGACTCTTCCCTGACGAACACGTAGCCTCCACAGGAAGCTGGTTCAAGAACGTAACCTCGTAAACCGGTCTCGGGTTCATGAAGAAGAAAACCGGGTCTAAACCTTTCCATCCTCTCGCCGTGGTCGCGTGGAAGAATCCAACTCTATAGTTCATAGCAACAGGAACAATCCTATCCGTCAACTCAGCGAAAAGCGCGCTAAACCTTAGCAAGAACGGTTCACGACAAGTGGTTCCCTCGGGACAGACAACTAGATCGCCTTTAGACAACTGTTGTTTGATCTTTGCGGCGTCTACATCTCGGATTCTTGTTAACCGGACGGTTGGGATGGGAGATAAGATCTCGGATAAGCGTGAGATAGAGTAAGTAACAGCTGGTATGCTGCGTCCGAGCACATAGGATAATACCACCGGGTCCATTAGGGTTCTGTGTGTGCACACGAAGAGAACGCCGGAGTGTCCGGGTGATGGTGGCTGAGGAGGCTTGCCTTTGACGTTGATCTGGCCGCCGAATATCTTGGAGACGTACGGTGTTGCCCATAATGGGAGGATGGATCCGAGAAGGATTCTGATGGCGGCGAGAATGATTCCGAATGGAATCCAAATGAGGATGAGGAGAGCGGTGGCTGGAGTTGGCCGCTTGACAAGGCGCCCGTCGTGAAAGATCACCGGAAGTGGCCGTAGCTCAAGTTGTTGGTTATTGTTGTTGTAGTTCTCCGCAATTGGTGCATGAATATGCTCCTATATGTGAAGATTTAACATTAGTTTGACAATAACTAATAGAAAATAGTGAAATTGTTTTTAAATAGTCCATTTTAATTTGTTTTTTACAAAAATAGAAAATGATCAAAATAGGTTTTATTAAAGGTTAAAAGATATAGTTATATACATTTATACTCTTAGGATAACTAATACTTCCTTCGTTTCATATTATTTGTCGTTTTAGGTTTATGCACATATATTAAAAAAACATATGATTTTGTATATATATATATATATATATATTCAAAATTTTAAATGCTATTTAAGTTATTTTATTTTTTTTAATGCTATTTTGTGACAAAAACTTAAAAATGTAAAATTGACCCAAAAATATATAGAAATAGACGTACTTTTGCTATTAAATTCTCTAGAGACTCGTGTACGTTAAATTAGATAATAAACTAATAAAGTAAAAAGTTTTTCTAGTGGAGACAAAAATTTTAGACAAAAATTAAAGATTCTTGTACGTTAATTATGCTTGTAAATGAATAATTAACCAATGTAAAAAAAAAACAGTATAAACAATTATGTTCGGTATTTTTTTGTCTACGTATATTTCATGCAAAGATGCAATCTTTACCTCACATAAGGATAAGAAAGTTGTAGAAATCGTCTTGCCCGGTCTTGCAAGACCAATATGAGGCCTTCCATCAACAAACAAATCAGCGACACAGCTCAAAACAGTTTGATCAATATCGGTTTCACGTATCAAACCGGTGACAAAACCAAACCGGTTCACGATCAGCTCTGTACCAATGACCTCATCAGCTACAAGATGCTCCTTTGCAAACATCTCCACCATAACTCGAGGCATTCTCGTCACCACGACTTTCTTCTTACACGAGCTAAAAACCTTCCATGTGTCCATGTTTACGTCATCCATGTAAAACTTAGGCAGGACGGCTCTAGCCACCGATTCAATCTCCGGTTCGCGTAAACCAACCGTGGATACAAAGATCATGAGCTTAAGCGCGGCGTTTTCGTAGCTGAAAACGTCAAGGAGTGTGATTACGGGCCAAAGAAACAGCAAGACGGCGAAACGAATAAGACCAGATGCTTCGAAAGCAACGAGCATGAAGTAAGAGAATGGATCTTGGTTCTTTAGTAATGTCCCTTCAAATTCTGAAACCACAGAATCCGAACTCGTTCTTGCTTCTTGCTCCATCACCAATTCTATATATTTCTTCTCTTCCTTTTGGGTTTGTTTTGATCGAATGTTAGTTTTGACTCGTTTGGAGGATGGAAGAAAATGGATTGTAACGTTTTATGTTATAAAGGTCTGGACTGACTCGTCTCTAATACAATGGCAGTTTATCAATATTGCACCTACCGTAACTGTACGTGTTTTTTTTTAAGTTGATTTTTTGCGATAAGTCAATAGTATTATATAGAGAGTTGTGAAGAAAATACGATTAAACACGTCATTTGTTTTTCTCCTGATAAAATAGTGCACGTAATGTTGTTACGTGGATGGCAAAAAAAATGAATGGCTTAAAAGTTAAAACTAATCAATTTTGTCCAAATTGTTGGCATAATGCACCAAAATTCGGCCGTGAGTACATAACTATTAATTAGGTTGCTGATCGTATAATATGAGAATAGCGTATAGTTTTTTTAGCATATGGTTTATGGATGATAATTTGACTCGAAGAGAAACTTACCATATAAAGCTCAAGCGTTGTATTTGCTTGGTTCAGTTTATCTTAGTTTGATTATATTTTATTTTATGTTGGTCTGTGAGATCATTCGCCAAAGTGAAACCTTAAACATTTCGATTTAATTAACCTGGTCCGGTTTGGTTGCCTAGCTGGCCCATAATGTTACAGATTGATGAGTAAGCTTGTAAATCTAAGTACATAAACATAACAAAACTTATGTTGTTGTTGTTTTTGCTAAAACAACAAAACTTATATTGTAATAGTATTATTTCATATAGTTATGATGACAGGACTTCTAAGTTATAATGATAAATTAGTAACTTAATTAGACAATGTCTTCCGAGTCTTATTAATTTATTTACAAAAAAAATGTGACATAAACTTGCGTGTTAACAAAACGATGCAAATTCCTATCCGTCGTCTCTAACTATGTTAGCTGAGGTTTGGTTGGAAACACTTCGGCTACTTCCATCAGAAGACAATAAAATAAAACAATACGCGTTTATTTGTTTTCAGGTAACCTGTTTTTTTTTTGTTAGTTACTGTTAAATTGGTTTGGTTCGGTTGGTTTGATTTTAATATAATAACAAGATGCCAATCTTATTTAAATTTATACTCCATATATATGTAAGATATGCTTGCTTTTGGATTCGATTTGGCGTTGGTCCGAATTGGATTCGGTTGTAATAATATTATTATATAGTTACATAGATCTTACAATATGCTGCTAATGGCCATTTTGTACACTGGACCGGGAAACGCTCAATCTATGGATTATAAATCATAATTTAAATGTGAGTGGATTATGATGGAGTCTTAAGATCAAATAGGTACTAAAATTATTCGGGTTATTTGTAATAAAAGTTTTTCAGCCTTACATGTTAAAATAGAAAGATTACTATATAATATATTCTTTTGGTCCGATTTGAAACGGACTATTCAAATTTATCGACTACAAATCCGATAAACTGATCAACCTTATTTCAGAATTGAGGTGTTCCTGAATTTACAAGAAAATCTTAAGAGCATGTATATATTTCGTATACTCAAAGCAAAAATATCAAAACACTCATTAACAAAGAAGGATGGAAATAGCGTACTACTCTCTTATATATTATACACGATTAGATGGAGAAGATCCACAGAAAGAAAAACTTCTCATCTGATCAGAACTTAATCTAATAGTATAGATAGCAATGAAAAAATCATAGTTTAAATCTTTATATAAAATGAATTTCGAGCATTGTAGACATGGGTCTCCAAACAAATTGTAAACATTTCATTTACACATTATACTTAGCAAAAAACTATTATTTGAATTTAGTTAAAATATTTTTCTTTTGAAACTTAGTTAAAAAACTTAAATATTCACGTGTGTGTGTTGTGGTTTACTTCCGAGTTCAAGTCTCTTGAAAAGAGTTTATATACACCTCAAAGACTTATTTTATGAGTATAACTATGGAGTTTCGATATTATTTTGACTAATAATACAAAGAAACATATGTTTGCAGACTGAAATACACACGAATCCAGGTATTGATAAAGAGAGTAAATCATCACTTCGTGGTACCAGAAATTTAGGAAAGCAAACTATGATTGAATCTAAATGAAGTCGTATGTGCAAATGTATCTCTCTAACCAAAACGTTGTTTTCATATCATCTCCG
Organism: Sinapis alba; assembly: GCA_012274485.2. Lineage (NCBI taxonomy): Eukaryota > Viridiplantae > Streptophyta > Magnoliopsida > Brassicales > Brassicaceae > Sinapis > Sinapis alba. Next base: position 12,666 of record MU106078.1, on the reverse strand, counting down.
AAGATCTGCACTTTCTAATCCTTATCGACATTTCTTCCTCCTTTCTTCTTCCTCCTTCCATCACCTCGCAGCAGTGTCTCCGTGGTGCCTATCAACAACAAAATGGTATAAATAAAAGCTTCAAAACGTAATCTAATTTTAACACTAAACGTGGAACAAGTTGAAAACACTAACCTTGTTCCAATACTCAGGATCCATCTTCATTGAAGTCACTAATATCCTCTTCACTTTGGTCACCCGAGAATGCTCACTCTTTCCGCAATGCCCATACTTCTTATCCCCTACGCTATACCAAGTCTTCGTCCCACTGTCCCGCACATCCTCTGCTCCATCCATGAAATAAGTCACAGGACGCTCACACGGGTCAGGTTTCAAGGGCCGTGTGTTAAACGTGAAAGGTCCATCGCTCGAAGACCGCCAAGTTTTGAAGGTCTGCAACGGCGTATCCAGATCCTTAGCGGTCAAGAAGTAAGTGTATATCTGAATGGAGTATCCCCAAGAGATGGATATGGACCACTGACGCTTGCGGTCATAGCAATGAATCTGTTGTAATATTCTATGTGGGTCTAACGTGTAAGGCTTCATAAGGGTTTGTAAAGAGTCGATGGGGGTTTTGTTAGGGAACAAGGGATCTAAGTAAACGAGGTGATGCAACGATACAAGCGGTGCCAGTGGATGCGCCGCTAGAAACCCGTATGGATCTCCTCTTATGTCAAGCTACAATACATTTTTGTTTTCAACACAACACAAGATTGTTAGTCCAAAAACAAAACAATAGTAGATATTATGATTCTTTTAATAACATAGTGGACAAAGCAACATGCAGTTACTGAATTTTCTCTCTGACATGGGCCGAATCATACAGAACTTGAGGGACACTACATGTGGTGTCTTAGTGATGATGACACGCACATATATACAGTTCAGGAATAAAACATTAATATCTTAGGAACATAGATTTGATTAACAACAAGCTTTTGGCTGAAACAATAGATTTAAAACAAAGCAGGCATGATTAAAAGCTTTGTATCCTGACATGTCAGAATCATGTGCTCCACTAATATATTTAAAACCCCAAGTAAATCATTTTTCCAACATTCATAGGACCACAAGCAATTAAGACCATTCATTAAACAAAAACAAAGAAAATAAAAACGGTCGGAAACATAATAAGACTATCATTTCAATTTAATTAAGTGATGAACGTATTATATAAGTCGGACTTCAGAGACAAAAGTCCTAATGTGACACTATTTTCTTATTTTGGGTCAAATATTTGTGTAATTTACTCAATAAATCAACTCCTAAATGCTTTTATTAGCCCTACCAAAAGTGATTACTATTTATTACGTTTGACCACTAAGATTTCTTTAGGTCTATTCACAAATAAGTCAAGAAAATCCACGTGGCAAGAATCCACTTAACTCAAGCACTTCTCCGCATCTAAACCCTTTTGAATTTGTCGGGCTCCAACAAACGAGATCAAGACAGTTCTACACGTGTAAACCAAACAACCAATCGGAACCCTGACACGTGCCTAACAGAACGTACCTGGTGAAACCCGCGTTCTTCGGTGAACGGAACGCCGATCTCGCTAACGCAAGCCGCGATTCTCTGATCTGAACCGTAGAAGTAGAAATACCGTTGGAGACAACCATCCATCGCGTTTGCCAAACGCGCCGCAAGTGGACGGCTGATCGCGAAACCGCCGCCGCCAAACGCCATGTCGTAAGCGTGCATCACGTCTTGCTCGACGCTCTCCGAGTTCCCTCCGATGTACCACATCTGTTCATGATCGTACTTCGAGAGAACCTTGACGAGGTTATCGGTGAAGAAGACGGTGTCGTCATCTCCCATCACGAACCACCGCACGTCAGGGAGATTCAGACGGTAGCTATCCCAGATTACGCGAGCGATCCGAACCGCCGCTTTTGAGCTGGAGAATCTGAACCGGGTCCAGCCTGAATCGGAAACTCGAACCGGGATTGAGAATCGGTTATCGGAGTGGTTTTGAGGGATGTTCGCCGGTTTATCGAGCCAGACGAATCCACGGGTGGTGTTTCGCCACCACAAGGAGGTGTATTGGCTCCGATCGAGCCAGGTCTCTGCTGCTCCGGCGATACAGAACTGTACGTGGGAGATAGTAATCGGCCCGGCGGATCTTGTCGGCGGGAGAGCTACGGCTTTCTGTGGCACGGCGGGGAAACGGAGACCGTAAGAAGAGGAATATTCCGGCGCGGAGGAGGATAGAAAAGTGGTGCGGAGGACGAGAGAGACGGAGACGATGAGGCACGTGAGGACGGAGAAGCGAGTGAAAAGGACGAGATACTCACGTGGCCGCTCCGGCATGAAAAAGAAACTGGAAAACTTCAGGGCCTCGTGGTGGTGGTGGTGGTGGCCGTGCTCTCCACCGCCGCGATTCAGTTTCATGTTTTTGAGGTGGAAGGAGAGAAGAGGACACCGTGGAATAGAGTGGATCTTAATCCTCACCGGAGATTGCTTAATTTACAGAAATACCCTCTTGCTACGCCGCGGGAATGGAGAACTGTTGGGATTTTACGGAATTACCCCCAACGGTGGGTGAGGTTAATTTTATATTTAGAAGCTATTTTTGTTTTTCCCTTTTTTTAGAGTGACAACTCTGAGATGAACACACATAAAAGGAAGAAGAAGAGGTAGACACGTGATTGAAATACACAAATGACGGAGATAACCTCAGTCAGCGATGAGATGACTTTCGAATATATGCGTTATAGATTTTTATAGCAAGTTTCAAACAAAAAAAAAAACAAAAAAACAGAATGTTAAATTTAATGTGTTTAGTTATATTGTTATGAGATGGATAAAATGTGGTTTGAGCTTTAGTTATTAAAAGTATAGTTGAGAAAAAGTAGGAAAGCGTTACAGGAAAGTATATAAATAGAAAGTACTATTGATAGGAGGACTAGGAGGATTGGAAACGGAGCTTAATGTATGTGATAAACTCAACTCATATGTTTTCTATAATCAGAAACAATGTTTGTTAAAAGAAAAATTCAGAAACAATGCTAAGATCTGTTTTGATGCGCAAGGCGATACTGAGTTTCCTAAAAGGAAAAACTCGTCGTTTCTTATTTACGTACAAACTATATAGATAGATATTAATTGCAAATGTGCACCATTAGGAATGGTTTTATGGTGTGCTGGTGATAGATTATTGGGTTTGAAAAGTCTATCTACGAACCATACGTCGAGATATGTTATGCTGAGGTTCGAATGAAGCTGCATGGGAGTGTAAGGGACGTAATACATGAAAATTTGATAAGGTTCTGCCCATATCACACGCCATTTCACTTTGGAGCTTAAATCTAAACCCTATAACTTATGGTTAGTTCATCACAATTTCAAGACTGTTAAGTTGCCTTCCTTTTTTTTGTGTGTGTTTGGTGTCAAGAAAAATGAGGTTGTGTTTCTAAATTCATAAAGTTGGTGCTGTTTACAATTTATAGTCTGTCCAAAGAGCAAAAAAGGGTGAAACATGAAAACAGATAAAACAAGGGCTTTATAAGCCAATCTTATTGGGCCATGTGTGGGCCTTAATAAGGAACGCTCTCCATATAGCACTTGGGTCATGGTGTGTTGAGGATCGTAAACACTAAACACGATTACATTGACTCTGGGCTTCGGCTGCATCCTCCTATATCATATTCAGTCTTGAACCCAAATGAAGTTAGGCTTTAAAGCTAAATAATACCTAGAAAATCTTCCTTCATATTGTAAAATATATATTTTGTAGGACAATAAGCAAGAACTCATTTGCATGTTTTCATACGTATCTTTAGGTTTGGATTAGTTTCGTGAAGTCTTGTCTTAAGTTCTGGCTTGGGTTACAATCTTTTCAATCTTTTCTGTCAACTTTTATTGCGTTTCCATTAAACTGATGACTAGAGAGTACAGATCTTATCTATATGAGATTAAAGTGATAAAAACTAATGGCCGTCTACTCTTTAATGGTTTTGGTATATTGTTTGTCGGGAGACTAACAGTTTAACGATTCTATTTTTATTTTATTTTTGGACAATTTAACGATTCTATAAATCACATGATTGATTGATCACAGTGTAATTTACAATGAATTTGGTAGGGCCCGTTGTCCCAGGTTATGGAGTTTAATTCGATGGGAAAAAAAGCGAACAATACTAGAAAATTGTTGATGATATTGAAGTATATTGTATGCTTGCATGTTGGGAAAATGTCACGGTGCATGCTGATTCCACGACGATGTACTATGAATAATATTATTTCTATACAGATGTCGAAGTAGACGCAATTAATTAAATATATCTTCAAAGAATCAAAATATACAATAATGTACAGCTGTGTTTTAAGTAACTTTCGGTAGATTTCATGCCTAGGGAAGTTGGCTGTGCATTTCGTAATCTCTTAGTCTTAACATGTTTAACAAACATCGTTGTTGGAGTTTATAGAAAATTGACGTAATCATCCTGAAGTTTAACAAAATCAAAGTATGAAATATAAACATAAAATAAAAAGCTGGACGGCCAATCAGATGTTAATTGAATGTCTGGCATTAGACTAAAATTAGTTAACCTAATCATATACTCCCTCCGTTTCAGATTAATTGTCGTTGTAGAGTAAAATTTTCGTTTCAAAATAAGTGTTGTTTTATAGTTTCAATGCAAAATTTATTGAGTTTTTATTCTAATCTATTTTTCTATTAGTTGAAATATGGTTATGTGTATTGGTAATTGTGTTTTTATTTTGGAAATATGTAAAATTAAATGTTTTCTTAATATGTGTGTCGAAGTCTAAAACGACAACTAAAATGAAACGGAGGGAATAATAATCTATAGGACAAAGTGCCGTATTCCTTCTAGTGAATCATCATATGGAAAGAAGTTTCCAAGAAAAATTAATTAAGGTTACGTGTACACATTATTACAAAAAGTTTAGTCTCTTAATTCAAATATTCAATGTAATCAACCTAACTGGCCAACTCTTTGTACTTATTGATTAATACAAAAAAAAAAACGAAATAGTTATTAAACAAACAAGAAAAACATGCAAACGTGTCGAGCGAGACCGGTCGATTTTCGCAATGTGTTAGGTTCGTCCCGGTGATCTCTTCTTAGAGGTTTGGCCACACGCCTTTCCTTTGACCGCCACGTGCCGGTAGCGGTAGGTCTGTCTGACTCGTGACAGCTGAAACATGCAACGTGTTGTAGTACAAGTGGTTTGTCGTGCTTTCCTGCTGTCCTAAGCTTTGGTGAAATTAGACCTGCTCCTTTAGACCAAAAGAGGACATGTGTAATAATCTCCTTGCTTTCTAAAATATATCATTTGGAAATTCAGTATTCTAATTTTATTTCTTTATATCATTGTGTGCTCTTATGGAATCCATACAAGAGATTTTTTTTTTCAATGTTTGCATATTGCTATCATTTTATAAGAAATTACAGTAAATCTTATGTGAACTAATACAATATAATAAAAATATTTTATTTCTTTGGTAGTTTTTAATTTATGAAAATCAATTAGTATTAGTATATTAATTGCAAAGTTGCATAATATCAATTGATATTTATTATATATTAGTATATAAAATATTCTTGGAAATAAAAAAAATTATACAACATTGCAAAGTTGCAGAATAACAAATCTTCGTGTATATATCATTATATATTTTTACATAGATTAAAAAAATATTTATTTTAAATTATTAATTTAAGTACTTTAAATAATAAATTTGAAAAGTAAAGATAAATTTTTAAAACTTATCAAACAAATGCATTAAACCATAAAATATTATTTAAAATAAAAAATTTGGTCAACAAAATAAAATAAATTTTAAATTCTAAAAATATAATTAATATTCCATCTGTTTCATATTAGTTGTCGTTGTAGGGAAAAAATTTCGTTTCAAAATAAGTGTCGTTTTAGAGTTTCAATTCAAAATTTATTAATAAGATTCTCTAATTTATTTTTCTATTGGTTAAAATATTGTTAGGTGTATAGGTAATTGTATTTTTATTTTAGAAATATATAAAATCATATGTTTTATTAATATGTGTACATAAATCTAGAACGACAAGTAATATGAAACGGAGGGAGTATGAAAGAGAGAGGGACTCGAATTGGAATTGGTCTTTTAATCACAGGGTTACAGATTAAGATTCAAAACAAAAGAACTGTATATGGAATAAATAGTTATTATGAGGTCTAAAAGACAAATTCGAAAAACAACAGAGGAAAGTATATGCGTGTAATTAATTGAAACGTGGATAAGCGCCGAATTCGAGTCATGGAGAAGTCACCGAGGAAGCATCTTACAACATCCACGTCAGACTGTAAACGTGTCGCTCAGGCCTCGTCTCGGAGGCTACAGAAAAATCTATTAAACTCAAAAAAAAAAAAAACAAGATACTTTGAGCAGGCAGGAGTCAGTTTCAGACTGAGTTGGGTCCCAGCAAAAAGGCGCGTGTTTCGCACTTTCTCACGGGCTTACGTAGACGCATTCAATTCTGGTCACAGCTGGATGTGAGGGAGTTAGTGTGGTGCAGATGCAGCATATCATGCCCCACAACTTGCCCAAGCATAAAATGCCAAGGAGTACTAGTGACATACACCTTTCATCTCATATTAGTTATCGTTTTAAGTTTATTCACACATATTAAAAAAATATGATTTTGTATATTTTCAAAATAAAAACACAATTACTTATCCACCAAACCATATTTCAATCAATAGAAAAATAAAATAGAAAATTTTATTAATGAATTTTGCATTGAAACTTTAAAACGACACTTATTTTGAAATGAAAATTTTACTCCCTACAAAATATAAAATAGAGGGAGTATTCTATTATACTCAATTTTTTTTCCTAAGAGCACCATTAATGGTAAATGCTGAAGGATGCTTAACAAAAAATTAATATAATAGTGGTTTGTTTAAACGTTAATATTTGTTATATTTGCGAGTTTTACTGATACGTGACGATCTGCAAATTAATTTATTTATTAATTTCTTTTTTTTATCATAAAAAAAATAAGCATCCACCCCATAAGAGGTGTTAAGGTTGATGGTATTCTAAAGTGTGTGATGACTTCTCTCTGATCAAGAACAGAAGATTGATTGAAAACATTAACCTACTTGAATCTGTAAGTGATAATCACTAAGATCGGTTGGATATTTCTTTAGATGTTTTCACGTGGAAGGAAAATTACAACTGGTTGATTTGTTCAGCAGACCATTGTATTCACTTAAGTTGAGTATTTTCAGCATATATTTTTTTCATACAAAAGTTGATGATATCCTTTGTTGTATCTTTTCGTTTAGTATTTTATGAATTGATACAAATCAATATATGCTTTTTGGATGTTTGGGTTATAAGCAGAGGACTACAATTTTAAAAAAATTATTTGCTCTTCATCACCATGAAAATTTGAACTTGTGAGCATTATATTTGTTTTTCAGTTTCCCCAACAAATGATTGATTGATCTCATTACACTGCAAAATATTTGTAATCACGAAGATAAAAACACATAACAGAAAATGATCGCAATGTTGCATGTAAGGATATATCCAACTTTTCTTTATTTTGACAAAGCTTAAGATATTCTGAATAGTTTACTGATATATCAATCTTATAATATAAATAAATACGTATGTATCTTCTTGAATTTAGTACATAGTATATATTTTCAGATTTTTTTTCTTCATAATAAACAAGAATTCGACGACGAATATTAATATATAGACGTGGTCGTATACACCTCTTCGTGAAAGGTGAATCGGTGATGCGAGTTGAATCTAAATACAAGTGGGAGACGAACATTACTACGTGTCGATTACCCAACACTTGCATCGACTAAGCATAGGAGAAATCGTAAACAATTTTTTTAAAAAAAAATCTAGTTCAGCCATCAATACGAAACCAAAATATCTCAAGCATTTTCTTTATTGATAAAGAATTATCACAACATTTTATTTGTCGACAAATATAAAAGTACGTATTCTGAAAAATAATCAGATATAATTAGAGCTGCATAGAGAATGCGTGGGAATGAACTGAAATATATGTAAACAGAAGATTCTGAATCCTGCATATGTGATCTATGTATATTATCGTATAGTTATATTTTCTTTCGAGTTCAAAGCTAATAGTTATGTATTTGTAAAATGTCAGAACTCAATGGCTTGGAACTAAGGTCTAAGCTTTCGGTTTTCAATTCATTTTCAGTTTAATTAATTTGAGTTTCAGGTTTTTCAGTTGGTATGAGTAATTACATCAAAAATCGATAATCAGCCAAAAATTATAGGATCGGTTTTATTCTGATAATTTTTAGAGAAATTCCCTTAGATAGCTCATTTTAGTTTGTTTGTCACAAAAATAGTTTTTAAAGAAGAAAATGACCAAAATGTTTTTTTCTTGAAGCTAAAAAATTCATTTATATGCATTTATACCCCTAGGGTTAACTAATTTGGACTTTAGGGTTTAGAGTTAAGGGGTGGGTTTGGGGTTTGAGTTTCAAATTTCAAAAAAAAAAAAAAAAAAAATTAAAATTTCAAAAAAAAAAAAGTCTATTTTGGTCATTTTATTTTTTAGAGTTATTTTTGTGACAAAAACTAAAAAAGTGCTATTTAAGATAATTGCCCTAATTTTTATACCCAATCTACATACATAAAAGTAACCAAAATACTTTAGTTATCCAAATAAAAATATATGAATTACTTTTAAATACATGAAATACTTAATTTTTAAAAATAAAAGGTTAAAATTATAAAATATTGTTTAATTTTAAAATTATAACTAGTAAAAATTTGAATATTCAATATCTAGTTTAAATGTTACTAAATATTTTTGGGTTTATAATAAAATTTGAATATTTTAATTATTTAAAATTAAATATAAACAATATCTTAAATATGTATTATATTTCAGATACATAAAATATATATTCAATTATTAATTTGGTTCTGATTCGGTTTAGATAGCCGTAATATTTTAGAGCACTTCTCTCAAATAGACGATTTTAAAATTTTTATCACAAAAGAGCACTAAAAAAATGATCAAAATATTTCACTGAACAGATAAAAGACATTTATATACTTGATATATAAATACAAAAAGTGTAAATATAAATATTTTTTATAGTTTTAAATTCAAACTTTTTATATAATTTTTTTTTTCAAAAACTTTATATATTACTTTTTCTCAAATTTTCTTTTTAAAATTTTAAAATAATTTTTGAAACTATTTTCTAAAAATATATTTTAAAGTTTAAATTTTTTTGATATTTATTTTTTATTTTAAAAATTTAAACTTCAATCATAAAATATCACACATTAACTCTAATGTAGAGCAACTAATTTATCATAACAACAATTTATTGCCTAATGTAATCTTTATATAACTTTTTCGTGTTTTAACTTTATTAATACGGTGTTTCGAATCACTTTTTGATAGGTCATTTATCATTTCATTACTACATCTCAAAAATGCTTAACCCTAAAGTTTTAAATGGAAGGTTGACCAAAAAATAAATATATTTTGGTAATATAAGTAAACAAATCATTTTTATGTTTTTCAACCTATATCATAAACTGAGATGTTATAATTCATTCATTTTCAAAAATACAACATCCTAGTGCGCCCAATATTTTTATTCATGTTAGTGTAGATCTTTATTGGCTTTATATTTGTCTTAGTTCGATAATGATACCATTTGTAACATTTTGACCGTATATGATTAATGGATTATCCATACCTGCGATTATCTATACCTGTTTACTTGATCTTTGGATTCTATCTTGTTTGACAGATAGTGTATTAATTTTAAAGTTTAAAAGTTTTGTTTACTAATTATACAATTATCATATGATATTTTTTTTTTTGATTTTATTTGCATATTATCATAAAATTTTCTGAGAAATCATCTATTTTTTTATTATTCTAACATAAATATGTTTAATTCTATAATTTTAAACAGATAATTAACTGAAAAAAATAAATATACTTTAATAATATAAATAATCAAATCAATTTTTGTAAACAGTATAATATATACTACAAATTGGGTCAGGATGTTACATATTGGTTCATGATTTTCTTATGAAAAAGTTGATAAATAAGTAGCTCGAGTGCGTTTCAAAAAGAAAAAAAAAGTATCTCGAGTATTTTAGAACAAGATTGTCACTCTTCCACTATTTTTGACCTCTGACTCTGCTTATTTAATTAACAGCATATTTTCTTGTATTTAATAATTAAACAAACGAAAAGAAAAGAACAAAATGAAGGGGTGGACCACATGCGTGTCAAGAAAGGCCGGTCGTTACCGTTAAATCGTGTCGTTCCGTGATTGGGCCACGTTAACGGCGTATCCAGAACACGTGTATAGATCCGAAAAAAGAAAAAAGAAGAATGGACGGCAGAGATTGTATCTAGGTACCAGGAAATGGAACGTCACACCAAACGGTACGTGTCGGATGCTGCCCGTTGATGGGTGACGGTCAGCAACTCATTAGCTTTCGTTCACGCCCCCCTGCCCGTAAATTACGTGTTACCCTTCCATGCGAAAAAAACTTTTCTTTCTCCTTTCCTTTTTAAATCAAACCTTTCCTTTTAAAAATCCCATTGCATTTCTTAACGCTCAATATCTCTCTCTTCATTTTCAGTGATTGTATCTGAGAATTGTTTGTTTATTTTGATCTGTAACTGAAGAATTCGAAGTTGTTGTTGTTGTGGTGTTGCTGAGATCAAATGGCTGGGATTTGCTGCGGTGTTGTTGGGGAGAGTGAACCGGCGGTAACGGTGGATTCGTCTACTCGAGCTTCTCTGAGACGGAGGTTAGATCTACTCCCCTCGATCAAGATCGTTGCCAACTCCGCCGTTGCTCCTCCTCTTGAGAGCTCCCGTAAGCGGCAGAAACGTGAGACACCGTCGCCGGGAAATCAAGATCTGGAATCGAATGTACGTAGTGATAGGAGCAACGTGAAGAAGGCGGGATCACCGGTTATGAACTCAAATATGATTTCGAGCTCCACGACGGAAGCGGAGAGCTGTTTCGTCTCCGATGTGCCTAAGATCGGAACGACGTCGGTTTGCGGCAGGAGAAGAGACATGGAAGACGCCGTCTCGATTCACCATTCGCTAATTCAGAAAAACTCCGAGAATCTTCACTTCTACGGCGTGTTCGACGGCCACGGCTGCTCTCATGTCGCGGAGAAGTGCAGAGAGCGGTTGCATGAGGTAGTCAAGCAGGAAGTCGAAGTCATGGCCGCCGATGAGTGGAAGGAGACGATGGTGAAGAGCTTCCAGAAAATGGATAGAGAAGTTAGCCAGCGAGACTCTAACGGTGCAAGTCGGAGCGTGAAGAGCTCATGCAGATGCGAATTGCAGTCTCCTCAGTGCGACGCCGTCGGATCCACCGCCGTCGTGTCTGTAGTCACGCCGGAGAAGATCGTCGTCTCTAATTGCGGAGACTCTCGCGCCGTGCTATGCCGTAACGGTGTAGCCATCCCTCTCTCTTCAGATCATAAGGTAGTTAAAACAGAATCATTAGCATGATCTCTAGATCGCATGTTATCAAAGTTTCTAACGGTTTTTTTTTCCCGTTGATTAACAGCCGGATCGACCCGATGAATTGATTCGGATCCAACAAGCGGGTGGGCGGGTTATCTACTGGGACGGAGCTAGGGTTCTAGGAGTACTCGCCATGTCAAGAGCTATCGGTGATAACTACTTAAAACCGTATGTGATTCCGGATCCGGAGGTAACCGTAACGGATCGAACAGACGACGACGAGTGCTTGATCCTAGCGAGTGATGGACTCTGGGACGTTGTAACGAACGAGACGGCGTGCGGCGTTGCTCGCATGTGCCTTCAAGGTGCTGCGGCGGCTGATGGAGGAGACTCTGATACGGCGCACAACGCTTGTTCAGATGCGGCGTTGCTGTTAACGAAGCTGGCTCTGGCGAGACAGAGCTCCGATAACGTGAGCGTGGTGGTGGTTGACTTGAGGAAAAGGAGGAATAGTAATCAAGGGTCTTGATTAGTGCTTTTTAATTAGTAGAGTATTAGATTAGATAAATTGTTACATACCTAATTGTAATTTTTCTTGATTTTTAATATTTTTCTATTTTAGTTTTCTCTTGTTTAAGGTTTTTTTAAACAGCTCTTAATTCAGGGTGGGGAAGAAAAGGAGCTGATTAAATGGTTACGTATTTTCTTTTATTTTTCCGTATTGTTTTTAGGCAATGTTATTATATATGTGTATTTGTAATCAAGTAGAGAATTAAACAAAGTATTACGTTAATTCAGAGGAAGGTAAACCCAAACATGTCTCTGATTAAGCGAAAAATGCGTTCTTGGACATGTTAACAGATTTTAAAATCGGAGGAGAAAGTTATAACAGGTAATCCGATTGCACTACTGCATGTTACTCCCTCCGTTTCATTTTAGTTGTCGTTTTAGACTTTGACACACATATTAAGAAAATATTTAATTTTACATATTTCCAAAATAAAAACACAATTATTAATACACATAACCACATTTCAACCAATAGAAAAATATATTAAAATAAAAAATCAATAAATTTTGCATTGAAACTATAAAACGACACTTATTTTGAAATGAAAATTTTACTTTACAACGACACTTAATC
>MU106077.1:142800-185413 GCA_012274485.2 Sinapis alba | reverse complement strand
TACTCTGGACCAAGAAGATGTATTCCTGAATCAACCTCCTCCCTCTCTCTCTAACCATCTGTTTGTTTTTCTTTGTTTCCTCAGCTTCTAGAAGCATCAATGGCGGAGTTCATCTGTTTATTCGGAAAGGTCTTCTCTTTCTCTCTTAGATCTTTTCTGTTAATAAGTAAGCTTCTGGGCATCTCTGCATGTATGCTTTATCAGTGTAATCTACACTGAAAACTCTGTTTCTTTCTTCATAAAAGATTTAAAGTATCAAACTTTATCTATATTCTTCATTCCAAGATTGAAGAGTCACTTAAGTCTAACGATTGATCTGATGTTAACGTAACAGGACAGTGCATCGATTGTTATAAAGCAACCAAAGAAGTCACCTCTGTTCTTAAGAATGATGGTTTTAGTGTTCGCAATGGTGTGTGGTCTCTCCATTTGCTTAAAACAGTTTAGTTTCCAAAGCTCCCAACCTGTTGATTCTCACTCACTACACGTTATGACTCGGATTCATTACCCAAAGCCACACACTTTTAGTCGGTAACTCCTCTGTTCTTGTCTGTGTCTCAACACTCTGTTTCTTATGTTCTGTTCTGAGTTTCCTTAAAAAACAGAGCTGAATGTGGGAACAATCCCGTGAGATTCTTCGCGATACTGTCGATGCAGAGATCAGGAAGCGGTTGGTTCGAAACGTTATTGAACAGTCATGACAATGTGAGTTCTAACGGAGAGATCTTCTCGGTTCTGGATCGAAGGAAGAACGTTTCTTCAATCGTTAAGACTCTTGATAGAGTTTATAATCTTGATTGGTTTACGAGTGCTTCAAAGAACGAATGCTCTGCTGCGATTGGGTTCAAATGGATGCTTAACCAGGGTCTGTTGGCTAACCATGAAGAGATTGTAGATTACTTTAACCGGAGAGGTGTTTCTGCTATATTCTTGTTCAGAAGGAATCCTCTAAGAAGAATGGTTTCTGTGTTGGCTAATTCTTATGACCGTTATGCTAAGCTGTTGAATGGAACTCACAAGTCTCATGTTCATTCTCCTCAAGAGGTTTTGTATTTGTATGCTTACGCAAATGTTTCGCTTGTTTTGGTTCTTGATCCTTTAGGTTCTTGCTGCAGGCAGATGCACTTTCTAGGTACAAGCCTCTAATCAACTTGACATCATTGATCCATGATTTACAAGAAACAGAGAGTTTAGCTGCAAAGGCTTTAGAATATTTCAATACCACTCGGCATATGGTTGTTTTCTACGAAGATCTCATAACAGACCCAACGGTAAAGTTTCATAACAGTCAAAAGATTTGAACTATCGATGCAAAGTTGTTTTAACTTCTTTTGGTGTGTTTGATGCAGAGGTTGAAGCAAGTTCAGGAGTTTTTGAAGATTCCTGTGAAGGATTTGTCAAGCAGACAAGTGAAAATACACAGAGGAGATTTGTCAGATCATATCAAGAACTGGGAAGATATAAACAAGACATTGAATGGGACTGAGTACGAGAAGTTTCTAAGAGCAGATTACTAGTGTTTTTGATTATCTAAAGTCTTTCTTCTACATTCAACTAAAGGTTTTGCAAAATGCAAAAGAAAAAAAAAGTCTTGTTGTTATGAAATTTCTACTTTTTTCTGCTCAACTACTTGTTGATCTTTTCCTTTAGTATTCTCAGGTTGTTGAAAAGGGACTTGAAGATGGTCTTTTTAGACTCTATCCTCATAGATGAAATAGCCCCAAGAAGACCATCAAGCATCCCGTTTTATGCTTTGAAATATGCTTGTATTGTGGGCTTAATATATTCATTTTGAGCTTCGAAAAGGGGTAGATTATGATGGAGACATAAATCAACACTATAGTTACACAAGAGAAGAGACTCATCATCATTTTAAATCCTTGTTAAAGTGATATGTTAATTAATGAAAAAACTCAATCATCTAGTCAAAAACATTTTACTGTTACACGTCAATTTAATACAGTAAATTCTAAATCTAAATGGTGATGTCTTTGTGTTGTCATGGATCCGCCGAATTATCCAGCGAATCAGCAAGAACCATAACGCTTAGGACAGTCATCAAACAATATGTTGTCGTATGGTGTGGTGATCAGCTTTTAAGATTAGAGTGATTTGCATGTGAGATTGGTTAATTTTTTATACTTTCAAAATGTATGGATTAAGTCTAGAACTGAATCGCAATGACTTACTTTAACCAATTTTGAAATTTTGTTTTATGGAAAATCATATTTCTATGTCGATTATTAGATGGAAATTATTGCATTGACAGATTGTGCGCAAACTATAGCTCACGTGTTCCTTGACGAGATTGGTGTACCCTTTACCTACGATGAACAAAGACAACTACGTCGTGATCAAGCACACTACTATATTCACATTCACTATCATGAGCAAGCCTTTGGCACGTCCCAACGTCAATAATCTCTAGTAAGACGCCTTCTCCTCTCCACCAAGGATCTGATTGTGAAAGGAAACAGAGTCGGCAGTGCTGACTGACTGGGCTCTTGTCTTGATGAACCAAGACACACATCTTGCATGGATGTGGACCCCAAAATGTTATGGAATATATGATTGGTGTTAGTTCGTTTGGTCAATGTATAAAAGTGGGACCCTAAATATTTTTTGATGAGGGCGAGCATGGCTCTCCAAAATATTTGGAGCTAGATATTTTGAACAGTTTGTTTTTATCAGTTAAAGATCGTGATAATAGTGAATAACTTCAAATATTTTTCACTAGATTTTAGATACGGAATAATAGTGATCACTTTTAACCTAATCATTTTCTGTATATATACGACTATTTGTTTAACTATTCCTTCACACTTTTAACATTTCCACCATAAACCATGAAAAACTCCATGTACCTCATGGCAGCAGCTTTCCTCTGCCTCGTGGCTTTTCCGACCATAACCGTCGGAAAAGACTTGAGATTCTTGCCAAAACCCATCGAAGGATGGCCACATCCGTCAGATATCTACAGAAACACAATGTTAGTGAGCACTTCCCATAAATTCAACTATGGAGATTCCAAAGTCTGGAGATGTACTCATAGCAACGGATCCGGTCCAGCCATTTCCATTTCCATTTCTCCGTCAACACCGTTACCTTCTCCTCTAACTCCACCTACACCTACACCTTCACTTTCGCCTCCAACTCCCAAAATATCTCCACCGCCGCCAACACCATCTCCTCCTCCGCCTACACCACCTCCTCCACCTCCAACTCCCACAATATCTCCTCCTCCACCTACACCATCTCCTCCACCTCCTACACCCATAATATCTCCACCACCGCCAACACCATCTCCTCCTCCGCCTACACCATCTCCACCGCCGCCTACACCATCTCCACCGCCTCCTACACCATCTCCTCCACCTCCAACACCCATAATATCTCCACCACCGCCAACACCATCTCCTCCTCCGCCTACACCATCTCCACCGCCTCCTACACCATCTCCACCGCCTCCTACACCATCTCCTCCTCCGCCTACACCATCTCCTCCACCTCCAACACCCATAATATCTCCACCGCCGCCTACACCATCTCCTCCGCCTCCAACTCCCAAAATATCTCCTCCTCCGCCTACACCATCTCCTCCACCGCCAACTCCCAAAATATCTCCACCACCGCCAACACCATCTCCTCCTCCACCTACACCATCTCCTCCGCCTCCAACTGCCAAAATATATCCACAGCCGCCTACACATTCACCTCCGCCTCCAACTCCCAAAATATCTCCACCGCCGCCTACACCTTCACCTCCAACTCCCATAATATCTCCACCGCCGCCTACACCTTTACCTTCGCCTCCAACTCCCAAAACGTCTCCGCTGCCACCTACACCATCTCCTCCTCTTCCAACTCCCAAAATATCTCCACAACCGCCAACACCGTCTCTTACTCCTCCAACTCCAAAGAAGTCTCCATCTCCACCGCCTCCAACACCATCTCTTCCCCCTCCAGCTCCCAAGAAGTCTCCATCTCCTTCGCCGCCAAGCTATGATGAGCCATCGTCTCCTAGCCAACCATCAAATCCACCTCCGGAACATCATCACAACCATCATCACCATCATCATCATCATCATCACCATCAGAATCCATCGGAACACATTGGAAGTTGTCTGAGAAACATGGGACCTGTTGGAGTGTGTCGTGGGCAGATGGCGTTAAGTTTCTTCACGAGGATGTTTCAAGTCAGTGACTATTGTTGCAATCTTGTCGTGAACATGAAAAGTGAATGCGAAGATGTCATTTGGGGATACTTCACCGATCCTTTCTTCGTTCCTCTAGTTCGTTTCACTTGTCACGTCAGCTACTAGTTTATTTTCTTCATTCTTATTAGTTTTTTTTTTCTTTCTTTAATGGTTTTGTTCTTGTTTTGGTCCGTTTAGTCATGCAATAGTGTTGTCGTCTATATCCTATGGACGCCTCTTTCGTTACACGTTTTAATTAATGAATAAATATGTTTTTTTAATCCAACAACTACGTGACATATTAAATAAATTCAATCTCATTCAACTACGTGAGATCAAATCCTACAACTAGAGGAGAAGATCCTAAGAGAAATAATTTGTTTGGACTTGGAAGATCGTTAGGAATAAATATCTAATTAGTCTTCATTCAGAACACGAAATGGATCACGACTTGAATGTTTCTTAGTTTCTTTTCCTTTTTATTCGTGAGTCTTATAGTATAATACAATTTACTTAAACATTTTCTTCTTGCATGGCTAATCACATTCTTTCTGTTGACTCCTCCATTTTTTTTTGTTTAATAATCTTATGATCTGCTATATATTAATGGATATCTAAATTTTTTTATGGATATCGAATTTTCATTTCGTAGTCCAAATCTTTGATTTATTTAGATTGTGCTAATATCCAATTTTATTGTTACAACAATATAATATTTTATTCATATCGGTATGCATATTCAATTTATTGAAGAAAAACATAATCTATCTTAAAAACTAAATACAACTTTACGATAGAATCAATTATTATTTGTTGTTAACTGAACTGCTAAACTTTTAACTTGTTAACTTAACTTCAACTAAAATTCTTAGTTTTAGTTATATCCTTTAGTATATTCTGAAAAGTATCCCTCTAGTCATATGACTGAAGATATTTATTATATTTAGTTTTTCTCACAACTTTGTTTGTGTGTTTTAACAGCTTTTAACAACTTTTAACCTAGTTCCTCTTCTGTCAAAAGAATCTTAAGAATATATATTTTTTTTTGTAAAAAAACACAGTGCACACAACGTTCTGTAGCTGATTTTTTTTTTTAATATGATTGAGAAAAGATATTTGGACAAATACTTCATCTTTTCAGACCACCTCCAACGGAGGCTTTAGTAAAAGGGTTCCTAAGAAAAACAAAAAAAATATAAATGAAAAATGCATTAAAAGAACAGAACCGGTGTCAAACATGGGACTTTAAGAATCACTAAACACCCCATACGTGGCTATTTTTTATTGGCTATTCATTAAAGACAAAAGGGAAAAAAATTCTCATCTCTCTCTTTGTCGGTTCTTTTTTCTTCTCCCCTTGCATGTTCTTCGTCGATCACTGCTACCTCCTCCTCCAAATCCGTCAATGAAATCACCGTGGAGGTTCTGATTTTTTGATTTTTTTTGTATTGATTTGAAGCTCATCCAGTGAATTGGGTTGATTGTAATCGATTTGAGAATAGATTTGACTATGTACATCTCCTCTCTTTGTCTATCTTACATCGATTTGGTTACATGTTATGTTAATATTCATATGTGTTTGACCAATTTGATGCCATCGACTTGGTTCCATCGATTTGGTTCCATCGATTTGGTTCCAAAACTCATTGTAATTGAAAGACCCAGGAGAGAGGAAGAACACGGAACCAAATCATGTAATAAGAGATAAAGCTATGGTGGATTTGAGGTTAGTACTTTTTATGTTTGGTTTGAGGTTAGAGATAAAACTATGGTGTGTTTTGTTCAATGTTTGTATAGAGATAGCTTCTGATTTTGTTCAATGGTTTGTATAGAGATAGCTTAATCTTGAAATGCAATCTGTTTTATTCTTGCAGAGAGAACACTCCCCTGGAAATGCAATATGTTTTGTTCAATGGTTTGTATATAGATAGCTTCTGTTTTATGTTTCTGTTTTATGTATGAGTTTGTTTCTGTTTTATGTATGAGTTTGTTTCTGTTTCTGTTACAAAAAAATTTAAGAACCTCAAAAGAGTTCTCCCATTGGACCTTAACAAAACTAATTACATTAACAAGGATTCTAAACTTCATAAAATACATAATTAATAATTAAACTAACCATTAGAACCTATTAAGGGCTCTAACCATTGGACATGCTCTCAGTGTTCAGGTTTATTTGTTTGTTGATCTGACATTTTAACGACGTGTTCTCACTACAAGAAAACATTTAATTCTTAAAGAACAAATTCGTTTGGAATCTATCAGAAAAAAAAAAACGGACTCATTTGGACGAATCCTGAAAGCTTCTTGATACACAAAACCTTGCATATCCCCTAAATATCTCTCCGCAAGTCAGGATCAGTAAGAACGTCTTTATAGAGTAATCACTTTTTTGTTTTTTCACTACTTTATTTCCCACTCTATTTTAGAGTAAATTATAGAATGAAGTTGGAGATGGTCTAAGTACCTGCTTACACAGTGGAAACCTCTATAGCGTCTAGCAAAAAGCTGGAGACTCATAAAAAGGAAAATGAGGTTAATACCTCAAGGTTGCCAAATTGAGCAGCAATGATCTGAGCAGTCTCAAAGGCGCTCTTCAAGTCAGAAGCGTAGACATAAGATATCTTAGGTTCCATTGATAACCTCTCAGCAACCTTTTATCGAAAGGAATTAAAGAAAAGTCTTTAAACGTTACGACAAGAAGAATCAAAAAGACACGTGGTTAAAAAGTAAAGACACACACTCTCACTGCTTGTTGTCTTCCTGCATCGTTTAGCTCTGCAACCAAAAGTACATTTTGTTATAACAACAACATCTAAAGGTTACAACAAGACATACTCACCAATCAAGATCCTAGAGGGATTTATACTACTAATACAAGATTAGACATTACTGAAAATTCAAGAAGAGAGTAGTAGGGAATCAGGTATCAAGTTCGAGGCCTAACTACAACCATTATTCTAGTTGAATTAGTATTACCTGGATCTTTCTCTCTGCATTCCATGATGTTTCTCCATGACGAACAACAACAATCTCAGCATAAGCTTGATCAACGGAGGAGCTGCCAAGAACCATCGAGAGACATTCAGAGAATGACACAGATGCAGAGAATGGTGGAATCATACTCAAAACTTGATTCAGCCATGGATGGGAGCTGCTGAAAATTCGGTATTATCTCAGCCTATTGGGCCTTATAAGTTAGCCCATAAAAAGGCGTATCCTTCCATTGGCCATTTGGTCTAATTAATCTGGTTGTAAATTCATTATTTTTAATTTATGTTTAACCAATTGGTTGGTTTATGAAAACACTATTTGTAAGCTTTATTTATTTTAAAAAGTTTATGAAAAGTCAAAAGGATTATTATACTTGAGTTACAAATTGGTTTTGTATTTTAGGGAATTCATTAAATATTTATGTATTTTCTTATAAAAGTTAAAGATAAACTTGAGAAAAACAAAATCTATTTGAAATGTAAACGACAAAGACGGAGCAAAATACAACAACAACAAAAAATTATCAAAACGCGGCGGCTTTTGTCGTATCAAACCGGGAAACGACGTCGTATCAGTCTCTCTCTCTTTCTTATCTATTTCGAGAGGGACCAATAATTAGCTCATTGTCTCTCTCATTCGTTGTCTCCCCACAAAATATCAATTTTTAACCTTCCTTCCAAGAAGAAGATATTTTTTCTCTGTTTTCCAAACTCCAACGCGAAGCTTCTTCTTCTTCACCAATGGATCCGACGACGGCGGTGATGCCGATTGACTTGCCGATCATACACGAGAGCGATCGGTACGACTTCGTGAGAGATATTGGGTCTGGTAACTTCGGAGTGGCTCGTCTCATGACTGATAGAGTTACAAAGGAGCTTGTCGCTGTTAAGTACATCGAGAGAGGTGACAAAGTATGCTCCTTTCACTCCATCATCATTCACTCACTCCCCCCCTAGATTGATCTCTCTATATAAATAGAGAGAGAGGCTAGTTTAGTAGTGAATTGATAAGTTTCTAGATTTAGTAGCTTCCTCTTTTAGATTTGTCATTAAATGCTTTAAAGGTTTCAACTTTTTTATATCTCTAATAAATGCTTTGTAAAGTTGTGAACTTTTAAAGTTAAGTGATTTGGGTTTGGTTCTTCTGATTTGTCTTTTTTTTTTATTGTGGGTTGTTACAGATTGATGAGAATGTTCAGAGGGAGATCATCAACCACAGGTCCTTGAGGCATCCTAATATTGTCAGGTTTAAGGAGGTACACCACCTTCGAATCTTTACTAGTTCCATTGTTTATGTGTGTCTGGTTTAGAGTGTGGTTTTGGGCGTTTTCTGATAGGTGATTTTGACGCCTAGCCATCTGGCTATTGTGATGGAGTATGCTTCTGGTGGTGAACTTTATGACCGGATCTGTAACGCTGGCCGGTTTAGTGAAGATGAGGTCTGACTGCTTATTCTTGATTTATCTCTGCATCGCAGTATCGAATTTTCGGTTTGCTAATCTACTGATTTTGTGTGTTTCTTTAAAATGTTAATAGGCTCGGTTCTTCTTTCAGCAGCTTATCTCTGGTGTTAATTATTGTCATGCAATGGTACCTTCTTCTTGCAACTTTGAACCTCTTTTTTGTTTCGGAGTGATTTTATTCTTGTGTTGGTTTCCCTTGTGAAGCAAATATGTCATCGAGACCTAAAGCTGGAGAATACATTGTTGGATGGAAGTCCTGCTCCTCGTTTGAAAATTTGTGATTTTGGATACTCCAAGGTACTAAATACTATATAGTATAGGTTCTTTTGTTTGTAACACATATGTATGTTCTCTGTGTATTCCTACTGATTTTCGTTGAAACTTTGCATCTTCTTTTCTACAGTCTTCTGTTCTTCATTCTCAACCAAAGTCAACTGTTGGTACTCCTGCATACATTGCACCAGAGATTCTTCTTCGACAGGAATATGATGGCAAGGTATGTGTCCCCCATGAGTCTTCATTGAAACCAGCTTAATGTCATATACTCTCTCCGTTCCATAAATATTGATTTTTAGTGTTTTCACACATAATAAAAATACAATTATTTATTTTCTTTCACAAAAAGTGTCACCTTAAGTTTATCTTTTGTTTGAAATAAGTATCATTCTACATTCATGTGTAATTTTATACATTAAATATATTTTTTACCCTTTTAAATAACTAATCGATTTTTGTTTAAATTATTTTCATTTTTGAATAAGAGTATATTAATCTATTATACAATTTTTTTAATTTCCATGAAATGTGTCAAAGTAATGGTTTTTTAAGAAACGGAGGGTGTAAATCATTATAATAAATGTATCATTTCTGTAATTTTATTTAATTACTTTTAACCAATAGTAATTCAATAAAGTCAAAAAATTAAAGTTTACAAATTTTTCATAGAAAACACAAAATCTATCTTTATGAAACATTTTTTTCTTCTAAAACTTCTATCTTAAAGGAACTTAGGGAGTATATTCTTTGAGTTGTCCTCTGAATTAATCGGATGTTGCATTTAACAGATGGCAGATGTATGGTCATGTGGTGTAACCTTATACGTTATGTTGGTTGGAGCATATCCATTTGAGGATCCAGCCGAGCCAAGAGACTATCGAAAGACTATACAAGTAAAACCTTCTTTCTGTCTCTGTCATCATCATCAGTTTCATTATCTAACTCCCTCTTTCGACTTTTTGCTTTAAAACGCAGAGGATCCTTAGTGTTACATACTCAATCCCTGAGGACTTAAACCTCTCACCAGGATGTCGCCAGCTTATATCAAGGATCTTCGTGGCTGACCCTGCAACAGTAAGTTCTTACCACTTCTTTTAGCAATTCCTGAGTTGTGATATAGAGATCCAACTGTATTGCAGAGAATCAGCATTCCAGAGATCAAATCTCATGAATGGTTCTTGAAGAATCTTCCTGGTGATCTGATGGACGAGAACAGAATGAGTAGTCAGTTTCAAGAGCCAGAGCAGCCGATGCAGAGCCTTGACACTATCATGCAGATCATCTCAGAAGCTACCATTCCAGCTGTTAGGAACCGTTGTCTTGATGACTTCATGGCTGATAATCTTGACCTTGATGATGACATGGATGACTTTGATTCCGAATCTGAGATTGATGTTGACAGTAGCGGAGAGATAGTTTATGCTCTTTGAGAGAGTTTGAGGACAAAGTCTGTTTTGTCCGTACTGTTCAGACACTATTGGAGTCTTGTCTTAGCTCCTCTACACCATCCTTTATTTTTGGATCGCTTGTTGTCTTTTGTTTCTCTACAGACTTTGGATTCACATACATATATATGTGTAATATATTTTTATAATATATGATCATCCTATTTCACATTTGAGCATTCATTTTATGCGATCTTTGCTTCGTGTTCTTGAAAACTCCATGAGAGATGAATTCAAATCTATGGTTTGGTTCCATCACTCGAGCTTTCTTCATCTTCTTTCAAAATATCAACTTCTAGTAAAATAGCATAGAGAACAAGAGTGATGATAATAATTTTTATATCACCTAATTTTCAAAATACATGATATATAAACCCGAACAATGCAAATTATCTAATATTTTATTTAAAATTTTGAATTATCCGTAATTTTTGTTTGAATTATCCATTAGTACCCAAACCAATCCGGATCCAATTTTTTTAAAAAAATTTAGACGGTTCATAATATTTTTAGCAAAACCAATCTGAATTTGAAAAGATCCAAATTAAATTTTATAAAAATTAGAATGGTTCTTATATCTCTCAACTCGAAAAAATTGAAAACAAAAATCCTAAACTAAAAATCGAATGTCTATGCTTAGTAAGTAGAATAAGAAAAGAGGGTTTTAGGATAAAAATATATTTAGGATCATATTTCTTAAAATATATATTTATAAAAGAGGGAACCTATATTTAATTAAGAACACTCAATTTCTTACACCAAAATACTCAATAGAAAACTCTTACACCCAGTTCACTTAGAGCACCTTTATCGCTACATACGTGTTGATGGGGCTCATTTTTATTTTTTTAATTTTTTTTTTACTTTTTCTTTGGACTGAAAAAAAAAATTAGAAAAATGACCAATTGCGGGCCACCATGTGTCAGTGGGGTCGCTTGTTTTAGCTATTTTGAAACCGTTTTTAATTTTTCAGTGGGCCCCATATGTCCCTTTTACTTGAAAACTGCTCCTAGAAACTACCGATAATGGTGCTCTTAGCTTTGTTACAACTATTTCCGAACCTTAGTATTTATAGTAAAAGTCTAAAGAAAATTACATTTTATTTCCTTAATCTTTTGCAACTTATTCAACATACCATAATAATTATATTTGACACTATTTCACACGGTACATATTTTTTCAATTCTTGCGAGTGTAGTGTTCATTTCAGACATCTTGGCCTTGAGTTCTTGGTTAGCAGCCCACTGATCGAATTTAAGATCCGTATCTACTATCCATCTTAATGAAGCTTTTAAATCTGTGATAATTCTCGTGTACCTACAGATCAACAACACAAATATATACATATACATATATGATGAAATCCCCTGTCTCCTCCGCCTTGCATCACGCCGTTGCGATCAGCCACACGGGAAGTCCCCATTTCTCTCCGCCAATCATCCTGAGGTCATGTTCTTCAAAGACACATTCATCCCGCGGTAGTGTCTTCAGCACTTTCATTTCTGTTTGTGGCTCCTTCTGCTTTGGTTGTGCTGTTAGTCAAATCATACAATCTCACTTTTTAGTTCTTTTTGTTTTGTCGGGGTTCTAAATAATAAGACAAAAATAGTTTAAATCCACAAAAACTGTGATTAATTATGTGTTATAGTGTCTCAGTTGATCTTTGAAGCGTTGGCTATGTTTTGGCTGAGATATATACAACCATGTATATATTTTAAACTGACAGTGTTTAAGTCTTCTATGTGGGTTTGCTATTAATTCAGTACTTAACACAAAACCTTATGTTTTTGATCCATCGACATCACCTACATGTCCTCCTAACAGTAAAATGGATGCTAAGACCGGGAAGAACTTCAACAAAGGTTTCAAATAATTGATTTTTACATTATTAGTATAAATTTGTGTCTCTATAATTATGTGTTGAGACTTGAGAGATTATAATATTTGTTTGCAGGAGAAAATAAAGTATAAAGAAAAGATATAACTTGGTTTTCAAGAAAACGGGGAAATCATGTAGAACATTCAAAGAGCTTACAAACTTTAACAAGTTACCAACCCAACAGGTATGTATTACAACAAGCTACCCTCATCGATATTAATTGTATCAATTCAAAGCTAGAAATAGACCGAAATAAACTGATGCTTCAACTCCCCCGGTTCTTTATTCGAATTTGTTTCATTGTTTTCTCAGGAAGCAAAGAAGGAAGCCAAGACAGAAATCATTTTCTATACGCTATGGGATACATCTCAAGCGGCTACTTGAAGCGAGTTTATGTACACCAGTTTATCTCAAACCACGGTGTCGGCAAGCGAGTTCGCATGGGCTGAGACGAGACAACAACACAGCTTTATCGCTCACTTATAATCAGCCTGCAGGATATGTCAACATTTCATTTGCTAAGATCACTTTTGGGCTGACAATAAAGAAGATAAAACAAGATTTCTTAAGCCGCAAGTTCCCCAGACTGATAATAAAGAAGACAAAACAAGATCACTTTCTCACGTGTTTCTGTTTCCTGGTGCCACAAGAAATCAGAAGAATATATGGTGGGTCCATTGAATTTGGTACTATCTAAATCAAGATTTTTCATTATTTGGTGTCTTGATTTTTATTTTATGACCAGATCGCCTAGGATTTGAAGAAAGCTTGAACGAGTCCGAAGATTTTTTTTCAAACTTATGGAATAGTGATGTGTTACGGAGGACTGGAGTGATGCCAGAATCAGTGTTCGAAGACCACCAAGAAAAGAAGTTTAGCCAGTATCATATATACTCACATCATTTGAAGTCCATATGTAAATTACAAATTTGTCCCAGATGTGTGATAGGTTCTAATGAGAAGTTTAATTTTTTGAAATTGTTGTCACAAATTTAAGGTTGGCAACTTAGTTGGTAGTTAAAAAGGTAGCCAATTCAAAATAAGTATCTATGGTTATGTGTCCTCCATATATCATTTGCACATACATACACGTTTGTTTATTATAAACAAAAATACCAAATTAAACATCTTTCATATTCAATGGTCACCATATTTAACGAGGAAACAATGTTTCAACAATCTAAGAATGATGTTGCAAAATTGTCATGAAATCCCTTTTGAGGTTCAATTGATTGGATCATCGATGCTTCTGTCGAGACTAATTTCTTTTATTGGGAGAATGAAATAAGTTGCCAATGTCCTAATTGTTAGAGTATATATGATTCAATATGTAAATATCTTTGTGATATACTTAAATACTATCTAGAACCCTCTATTGGATCCTATATTTTCCTCTCATTACTATTGGATATACTCACGAAGTATACCAACTTGCACTAATTTATTGAGACTGCATAAAACAGATTGAATGTGCTCCAGTGGTGAGTTCCACAACAGAACTCCAAAACAATATACAAAAACCGTCAAATACTTTCTCTTGATATTTCTCATCTAGCTCTATGTTTGTAGATATGTTTCAGATAATGATGCAGCTGAGTGCAAATATGGAAAACTCTAGCGACATCTGTAGCAATACATATATAGTATATAGAAATTGAGGGTATAAGTCATATAAGATTTAACACTATCAGTTAAAATATGCCAAACCAACAGTATAATTTAATATCTTAAACAATGTCAAGATTTACAAATAAGAATATTTTTTGAAAATAAAATATACCTCAATATAAATATGATAAAAAATAAAAATTAAAAATAAAACTTAACTTGATATTTATATAAAAAAAAAGAAATTAATTAAAACCTTAACAAACAAAAATAATAAAGAGAAGTTGTTTGAAAATACTTTAAGTTGGCTACCACTTTTCAAAAATACATTCATCAAAAAGACTATTATAAAATTTAGGGTTTAGTGATTGTTGTTTAGGGATTAGTAGTTAAATCATGGAGATAGGTTTATAAATATTTATAAATGATTATTAAACATTTATAAATGATTTTATAGGTTTAGTGTTTTCATAATAAAGTTAAATTATTTATGAAAATGACCACATTTTAAAAGTAAATTTGAAAAGTAATATTAAATTTGTGAAAATTAAAATTTCCCCAGTAATAAATTCTTATAAATAAAATGTTTTCTAGATTTACAATTTCCAAAGAATTTAAAATACATTAAACATATAATTTAAAGTTATCAATAAAATATATATAATCAGTATTTTACTGAAGATTTTAAAATATCAAAATTTCAAACAAAAACAAAACAAATAGGTATCATTTTAAAATAAGGTACAATAACAAATTAAAATCCTTAAAAAAATAATCCACTTAATATATAATAAACATTTGAAAATTCATAATATAATATAATTATCAGAAACTATGTCTAAAAATGAAAAAAAAATCCAAGAAAGCAAGATTTCGAAGAATATAAACTCCATGAACTTAAAACTTATGTAATTTCCAAATTCGAGGTTATATTCCATTAAGAGTATTCATATATAATTTTAAACAATCAATGTTTCATTAAATAGCTAAACTAATAAAGATTTTTTGAAAGAAGATTAACTTTAATATTAATTTAGAGAGAATTCTAATTTACCATAAACTTTTGCATTATTTTCAAATTTATCTTCAAAGAATGACATTTTGATGTATATCTTACCAATAGAAAAACATGTGGAATTTATTTGCATGTTTATTTATGACACGGTTTTTAACATAATTATCAAAAGTAAAAAGATTAATGTTCATTTTTAAATGTTAAACCATTTTTCTTTTCATTATAACTTCAACACATATGTTATATAGTTGGAAAATTTTATTATTTTCATAAATTATATTTACTTGATAAATTTTATAATTTAAGAAAGAAATATAGGTAAGGAAAAAACATATTTTATATAACATAGAATTTTTATTAATATGTTATATTTTAGTAGTTTAGAATTTTTAATATAAAAGCTAAATTTTTAGTACTAATCCGCGCGTAGCGCGGATAAGAAAAAACTAGTATGTATAAATGATAGGAAACTGGGTTTAACATTCCCTACAAACATTATGAAATCACTGTAAATACAAATATTAATCTAAGCTTCTAATGGCATCCATGATATATGGTTTATGTAATTTTCTTAAAAATAATAACGAAAGAAGATATTTTTCTAAATACTTAAATTCAAGAAACAAGGCAATTTTAGATGACTTTCATGTATTATAAGCTACCAACCTGTATTTCTCGAGTAGGTGTCTGCATCTGAGTTTTGCATAAGCCTCTTGATGATCACGGACCTTTTTATGAAGATGCTTAAGATCTTCCATGATTTTCCTTTGAGAATCTTCGTGAAGATGCTTATTGGCTTGAATGATCATAGAGAGTGTTTCGTCAAGGCGGTCCAAGTCAGATCTTGCGGTTCTTGTTTCATTGATGGCGTCGAGAAGAATTGGGAGAACAAGTGTAAGAATAGTCCCTGTCATTAGTTCACCCATCGGCATTTTCTTAAGAATAGTCCTCTCGATGATAGGATGATATTTGCTGTATAGCTCTTGAGGTTTATTAGTTTATACATAGTGGAAAAGTCATATGTGAAAGTCTTTAGTCAACAAAACGATTTATTTTTTGAGTTGAAGGCAATAGATATTTTGTAGATGTGTATACAAGAAGTTGTGATAATGAAATTACGAAGAAAAGAAAAAGGAAACAAATTTTAACGATTTAATTTGTAATGTGTAATATTTTTATATTTGTTTTTATAACTATTGGCACATTTATACAAACGGTATGGCATCGGATTTGTGTTACAAAAAAATATTCTTTTAAAACAAAAGTCATAATAATATAAATGATTCATGAAAAATGACATAACTATATATGTATATGTTTTAAAATAAAGAATTTACCAAATATTTTTCTGTATACGACTTCATTTTAAGCTAATCCTGTTCTTCAGAATCACATTTGATCTGTTTATTTAATTTCCTTAGGATACAATTGGTAAATCCCGTTTAGAATCTACACATTTTAACTGATCCTGTTTCACAAAATCACACTTGATCATTTTATTTATAGAAATTATTTTATTTTATTTGATCAAAGTGAATCTTATGGAACGATCACTGTTCCCTTTTCTTGATTTCCATTGAATGTGGATATCTATCTTCGGTTTGGATCCATCACTCAGACATCCAGCACTTTCCTCTGAAGACTGGTGTATTTCTTTGACAGTATTTTGATTGCTACTTTGTAGTATGCTATGATTCTTCTTGAACCAAGGACCATCTGATAGTCGACACGTGATTTCGTCAAGTTTGGTGTTCATTTCAGACACCTTGGCCATGAGTTCTTTGATATCAGCCCATTGGTTGACTTGAACATCCACATCTACCATCCATCTCAATGAAGCTTCCAACTCTTTGATGCTTCTCCTGTACCTACAGATCAACAACACAACGTAAAGTGAAATTTGATTTTCTAAACGTAAAGTGAGATGAGAACTATAGTTGTAGTAATTAAATTGGTTGTGAGTGACAAAACCATGAAATTAAACCCAAAAAATCCAATTAACCATCTCTGATCAAATATAACCATTATTAACCATCACCAATAATTCATTATTCATGTAAATCATGATAACAATATAAGTTTCTAATGGTATCCATGTGTACACGTAATTTCAAATAAAAACAGAAAGAATATATTTCTTTAAACTATTTAAATTAAGACCTAAGGCGACTTCATATAAGCCAGAAGACTTTTTTCATTCATTTCATGTAATGTAAATTAATAACCTTACAATATACGAACCTATACTTCTTGATTAAATTTCTGCGTCTGAGCTCCGCATAAGCCTTAAGAAGAGAAGCAGCGTTTTCAATGAGATTCTTAAGATCTTCAATGATTTTCCTCGAAGAATCTTCCACTTCTTCACTGGGCTTATCGACTTGAGCCACAAATATAGTGATCCTCAAGATCGTAGCCTCAAGACGGTACAAGGTTTTACTTGTGGCGAAAGATCTATCTATTGCTTTTTTAATGGTTTCGTGGATGACTTGGAGAGTAAGTCCAAGAGCAGCCCCTGCCATAAGCTCAGTAGCCATTTTGTTGAGATTAGATTAAACGCGATAGGAGGAGATTAGCTTTTAGCTCTAGAGATTTATGAATGAAGAATCTATTTTATATGGATAATGTGGGTGCCTTTTGTTAACATAACAAGTTGTTTTCGAATTGAACTATTAACTACGTGAGACCAAAGACAGAGACTTTGATTTGTATGGTTCGACGACTATCTTTCTTTCTAGGTAAAAACAGATGCTTGGATCTAGAAGTTATTGTGATTATTACATTACGAGGAAAATACAGAGTTAGAAAATCTCTGTGATTTACTTTGCAGTCACTCACTTGACTTAATTTTTATGATTAAAATAAAATAATAATAAAAAGAAAGAGAGTAAAAAGAGTTTTCAAAAGAGAAATTTCGTGAAACTTACAAGAATTCAAATGGCACTTGTCTTTTATTTAATGATTTATTTTCTTTTTAAAATTTGACAAAATCATCTTAAGTATAAAACTTTGTATAAGATATTGAAATTTATACCAATCTTTATTCTCTAAGTCTATGATTCTTCTCTTGTACATAAGAATAACATTACACTGCTTTTGTTATTACATGAAAAAAAACTATGAGTTTTGTTTAAGTATATATATATATATGTTGAGAGATTAACTAAACACATAAGTATATAGAAATATTCATGAAATTTATGCTTTCATATAATTTCTAAAATCTATACCTTAAGGGTTTTCAATTTTTCTTACCTAAACAGATATATCTCATGTATACAACAGAACTAACTTAACCAAGTTTTCAATAACAAATCGTATGAAAATGTTATGTGATTCTTTTTCTCCTGTAATATTGAATTCTGCATAGTGAACTAGTGATTCTTTTAACACTTTTAAAGTCGTTGACAAAAACGAACATTTTATTAAGTTTGGTTCAATATAATTGTTAATGCAAACATCATTAAACAAAACTTTTTGTTATCAACAACTTATATATCTGTATGAACTGTTAGCTACGGCATAGTATAATTGTATCTTAGCTCGTGTCAAATACCCATAACGCGCTTTTTACGAGTGCAATCTGAAACCCAAAATATCACAACCTTAATAGAACTCATTAATTCAGGCGTGTGGAGCAAAACTACTAAAAGTTCTATCTAAGCCTTTTAATTGATAAAAGGGCCTTAAAACCATACAAAATAAAAATGGGTATCTGTAATATAATCTGTAGCAAATTGCAAATTTTATTTGAACTTAGACAATAGTCTTTTCCCTAATCCCTGGTTACAAAAGGTGTCGACTGCTAAGCAATGAAAGGATTAAATAAAATAAATAATTAGTACAATAGAAAATTGTTTAACATGTTGTTAATTTCTTTTGAAGAAGATTAAATTTAGTGAAATAAAATTTGTCAGTGGTATGATTTTAGCAGAGTCCAGTATAGTTGGTAATTAATTGGTAATTACATTGAAGTTTATTCTTCTAAATCTAATTAAGCAACTATTTGCACCCAAAGTTTACCAATTGAAACAGTTTTTTTGGTTATTCGACTTATTGATTTAAGGTTTTGTGTCTCTGTGTGTTTGATACTTAATCAAATACATTTTGTTCCAATTTTTGGTATTTTGATGTAATTAATTAAAACTGTCGTTTGATTTTCTTTTATTTCATTTCTCAAGTTGAAACTTGAAGCTTGAACAAAATGGTATAACGATTAGTCGATTACTATATAAGCTAACGAGTTCGAGACTTCAAAAATACAAGATCATTCACTAAAACATTATTATTGGAAATTTTCCAATAGGTAATTTTAACAAGAAACTAGAATGGAAATGGATTCTTATCAGAAGAACTTCAAACGTATTTTATGTTATTTTAAAATATAAATATTGTATTTGAGTTTATAAATGGATGCATGGAAATGCTTTCAGTGTCCTGCTATGTTTATTTGGTTACCCAAAGAGCCGATGAGTTGGCTCTGATATATACCAGAATTTTAGAATTTGTGCTTTATCAAAGACTAAGAGTAGCTGAACAGCCTTACCCCATGACAGCATCCCTCACATGCGCCGGGTTGCATTGGAGGATGATGGAGTCGTGTTTTATTTTGCATACTCAGACGTAAATAACGTTGTGGACTCTCTAACTATGGATCAAATGTCTGGTTGGAAATTACTTCACGTTTGTCCATGAAACTTGGTTGCCGGTGACCAATTCTGCAGCGAAACTGGTTAGGCTGCGCGAGCCAGCTACAATATGGTTCTTGTCTACCCTCCACGATCAACTGCACGAGTCATGATTTGTATAAGTGGCTCTCCTCTTGGCTCAAAGAGAATCAAGTCTGCATAAGAAAGAATGTACATTGTAATGAAGATTGTGTTGTTATTTATTTTTTGGCCGGAAGACCAAAAGATTTATAAAAATAAAAAAATTTAGTCAAAAAAAAAATTGTGTTGTTACATGGATCTCATTTTGTCTTCTCTTCTCTTATTTCCACTATTTATTTTGTAGTTTTAATTTATGTGAGCGGATTTTTTTTTTTTTTGAGGATTTGTTATGTTGGCTCAAGTCAAGAATTAATTTTCTCGAGTGTGAAACTATTGTATCACTCCATTTAACTATTTTCAAATGTTTTAGATGGTAAAAGTACTCCGATTTTACATTTTTAAAAAAGTACTCAGATTTGTATGAATTTTAAAACGTTCTATTTCAACGTATATACATATTATCAAAAGAAAACAGAAAGTAAATTATGCTACCAAAAAAAGTAAGAAAATATGAATAATAAACATCTGAAAATTATTGTTGAAAGTGATTTGTCTACCTTGTTTTCCTACAACTTGCACCGTTTTTGAGTATTTGGTAAATGGCTTCTTTGTCAAAAAAAAAAAAAGTATGTGGCAAATGACTTTTTCCTTGCTCATCTGGCTCTGTCAGTGACTACAGATAGGACCCTGCTTGAACAATCTTTCAAATATTTTATGAATGGCTAAGAATTTCTATTTTTAATAATTAAAAAGTTATGGGTATATATCACATGGCGAGATCAACTCTTTCTGAAAAGTGGATTATTTCCAACGCCCTTTAAATTTGTGAACTCTAGAATCCTTAGTAAATAACTCACAAGTTTTGACATTCTCCATCTTGTTTCCAATGTGCAATGTTAATTCCTTAAGGCTCAAGAGTCCAACATGAGAAGCTGCATGGCTTTACTGGTGCAGCTTCTTTGGGATGACCTTGACCAAGAGGATGCTTCAAACCGTTCATCTCACAACTGATCAGCGGTTTCACTTCTCTTGCCTTCTTTAATTTGCCACTTCTTTTTTTTTTTGTAAAAAATTGCTTTTTAAGAAGAAAAAAAAAAGTCTTCTTCTGGGACATGTTGCTGTTTATAGATAATTACTTTCTTGTGTTGTCTCTTTCAGTTCTTTGTTTTTCCCTCTCCTTTTCTTGTTAGTGCATTCAAGCTTTTTAGACAATTTCCAAAATTGGGTGGTCATTTATGCTTTCCGC
Organism: Sinapis alba; assembly: GCA_012274485.2. Classification (NCBI taxonomy): domain Eukaryota; kingdom Viridiplantae; phylum Streptophyta; class Magnoliopsida; order Brassicales; family Brassicaceae; genus Sinapis; species Sinapis alba. The sequence goes on along the minus strand of MU106077.1, from coordinate 164,529 downwards.
AAAGAATGATTGCTTTTTTCTTCTTTTACTCTTTGCGGTAAATGTCTTTTGAGAGTTTGATTTGGCAAGAACTTGTACTTGGATCGTTGGATTCTCTTAATAAAACGTTGCTTTTAAAGAAACGTGTTGTGGTTCCACGTTTACACACTTGCAGTCAATCTTTTCAAAATATTGTTTTAAATTATATATTCTTTTTATATATATATATTTGACGTCAAGAAAAGATCTATAATTTTTGGGATAATCATGTTGAGGTAATTTAGGTTGATAAACCATCATAAAAATATTTGCCAACTTAATTAGACATATTTTCTGTTTAATTAGATATATAAAATGTTAGCATGTTATTTAAACTGCAATATGGTGATATTTTATTTATTTTTGGGAAATTTTATTTTATTATTAAAAATATGTTGCTTATAGTAAAATACATTCATTCTGTGTTTTTGTATGCAAATTATAATATTTTTAAATTTGATATTTAATAAAAAAATTATGGTTGTTTGTAAATATGGATGTGTAAGTCTCTTAACCGGGTCTGACTCGAGTTCAATTGGATTTGGTTTCTGAGAGATATAAAATTTAGCTTGATTTAGCTATTTTAAAGTTTTGGATTTAGTTTAGATTTTTTTGGATTCAGTTTAGATTTTTTTGGAATCGTTCAGATATAAAAAAAAACATTATAAACTCGGATAAACCCATTTCAAATTTAGATTTAGTTCTAATTCAATTTTGAGTATTTAAATACTTTTTTGTGATTCGAAAGTAAACACATTAGTTTGCAAAAATTTCAGGTTTAAACAATTTTCACTCATAAAAATTTGGTGGCTTGATTTTAAAATGGTTGTTGAAGAGAGAAACATTTAAAATAAGTACCAACTCTTTTAATGTTTGAAATATTATTTCAATATCAACATAAAGTAACATTGTTCAAACTTCAGAAGTAAATTTATACTTATTATCAAACTTACAATGCAGTTTTCAAACATTAGAAATTCAGTATTTGATAAAATACCAAATATACATTTAACTGACTATTTGAATCAATTGTTCATGTAATAGGTATTTTGTAGTTTTTCAATAAAACTTTTGAGTAATTTGAATACTTATTTAAAATTTATTTTTCACTTGGTATGTTTAAAAAAATATTTCGGATTCCTTTTCAGCTATCCGTCTAGCTTAGGATTCAGTTAATTTAATATTCAAAATTTGATATACCGTAAAACAAAATTCATTCAAATAAATATGTCAAATTTGATTCGATTCAAATTTAGTTTTTGTTTAATTTGGTTCAGATTTTTGAATTTTTTTTTACCTTACTACTAAGTCGACAAAAAAAAAATTCACTACTAAACAAAGAATGAGAGTAATATGGTAAATAGATTAGGATTTTGAGAATGAAGAATACCATCACATTAATAGAACATATCTATGTAAATTCTCTAGATGCACAGAAAAGATTTATAAGTGTACATATCGAGATTCAGAACCTTTTTGGGCAAATATATTTCTTTTTTGGAACACTGAGTAATACAGCTGGCTTTATTTGATAATATATTAATAAAATAGTATAACACACGTTCTTAAAATAGAAAACGTGAAACTGTATAAAATCAAAGATTTCTTTCATATTTATAGCACAAATAAAAATCAATCTCTCAAACAAAATACTAAACATAAAACATACAAATGCCATTTCTCAAAAAAAAAAAAAATGCTAGTATAAAACCATTTCACCTAATATTGTCTAACTTTCTCAAATAGTTTATAGCTTAGGCAGCCAGGATTGACTCAGAAACGTTACACTGACAAGATTTTAAGAGAAAGATACCAAAAAAAAGATTGAACAGTTTCAGATTTGACATTTATCATTTCATAATGCATTTCATATCTTGTATTCCACGTGCTTATCTTTAACCGTCCAAATAGTCTTTCTTTCAATTAACTAATAACATAAAGTCGCTTTATAAAATCACTGTATTAAATCAGATAATTAACTTATCAAGGGATAAAACCATCTCGAATTAGCATTAATAATCTCATAATATAGTTAGATCTTATACCACAGGATGCGTTAACCTAGTATAGTTAGCTCGTATTCTAGTTTTTTTTTCGTTTTACTCTTCTTACCTTGTTGGAATCTTAAACCACACATGTTCCAAATTAGAACCGGTCCTATCAGTTCCAACCGGTTAATAAACAATAAAACTGTCTTACCTAATCAAATGTCTGTACCGATGAATGGCTTATATATACACACACGAATAGACAAAGATAACATCACTTACCAAACAATATCAAATGCAAACACAGCACATGCAACAACAGCACCACCACCATTTCGTGCTTGTCCACGGATCATGTCATGGAGCATGGTGCTGGTTCAAGCTGGCGGGAAAGCTCAAGGCCAATGGTCAACGAGTGACAGCTATTGAACTTGGTGGGTCCGGTATCGACAAGAGGCAGCTCGACGAGGTTCGTTCTGTCTCCGAGTATCTAGAGCCTTTGATGAGTTTCATGGAGTCTCTTCCTCAGGAAGAGAAGGTGGTTCTTGTTGGTCATAGCTATGGTGGAATTGGAACCTCTCTCTCCATGGAAAGGTTTCCGACCAAAATCTCTGTCGGAATCTTCATCTCTGCTTATATGCCTCACCATGAGTCTCCTCCTTCCGTTCTCATTCAAGAGGTCGCCAAATAAATATATTAATTATTTCAAGAAAAATAAAATAAAAGTTTTTGGGAACACTCTTGAGGATAATATCTTATCTGATAATTGCATATCATTTTCTGTTTGTCTACAGTATTTCAAACGACTCCCTGATGGATTCGCCATGGATTGTGAGTTTACGTTCGAGGAAGGACCAGAACAGCCGCCAACTTCAGTTATGTTCGGTAATAGTTTCATGAAGGAGAAGGCATATAGTAATTGCCAATCAGAGGTCAGTTTTACATCCATTTTACATCCATCTATGAACAGAGCCTCAGAACTTTTTGGGATTATAATAGTATAAATCAATTAAAAATATTATAATTTAAGGACCATAAAAAACTATTCTCTCTCTCTGTTTCTTAATGTAAAATGTTTTAGACATATCCACAACTATTAAGAAATTTTTACTTTTTGTTTTGAAAAATATCAGTAAAATATAAATTAACAATTATATAACCAACTACAAAATAGAGTACAAAATACTATTGATTGTACAGTTTTTAATAAAAATAAAAGTTACGTAAAATAAAATAAAAATATCTTACATATTGAAACATCAAAAACTCTCTAAAACATCATACATTAAAAAAAAAACGGAAGGAGTATATATTAACTTTTAAAAAATTGGGGACTAAAACTGTGCCTAAAACCGCCCTTGCTTATAGCATAATCAGTTTTCCAAACCAAGATCAGGTGACTACTGTTGGAAAATATACTAATATATTTAATTGTCAGGATCTAGAACTAGCCATGGCATTGGTGAAACCAAGCTGGTTATACCCAAAGGAAATGGAAGGCAAAGATTTGCTGACCAAGGAGAGCTATGGATCTGTGAAGAGAGTGTATATCGTCTGTGAAGGCGACAATGTGGTTCCAGAGGAGATTCAGAAGTGGATGATTAGTAACTACGAACCTAATGAAGTGAAAGTGGTTGAAGAAGCTGGTCACATGGCTATGATCACTAAGCCTCAACAGCTTTCTCTACTGCTACAGGATATAGCAGCGAAATACAACTGAAAAAAAAAATGTAAACATTGTATTTTGAGTATTCTGAAAATTAAATCTATCCCCTCTGGAGTGTGTGTATCTCTCACGCTTCGTTATATTTATGAATATGAATAAGAGGAGGGTTTTGTGATTCTTAATATTCTATATTACATTGGTTGCTGTATTTGGATGGGGCAGTTTCACAATGGTTTAAACAAGAGTATCTTATACCTTTCAGATTTGGATTGTGGAGGTAAGAACATAATGCTCTCTGATTGTATAGCTCCTGCACCAGCCAAGAATGTAGGAGGATCTCTCTACAGACACATTAACTCATGTTTAGCTCTCTCACTTGTGTCAGAAGACAAGAAAATTCGATTAGACATGAGATTCTCGAACATACATACAATATCTACATGACTACATGTGAGCCAGTTAAGCTTGAAATTTGCTTGTTTGGGTTGGCATCTGATCCTTCTGTCTTAGAGAATCTCCACTGAGAGGTTTAAGACAAATACTTCTGTTAGCAGTTTACGTTGTTGAATCTGTCTTCCTGATTATCGAGTATGCAACTTGTTTACCTTTGCTCCAGATAAACTACTCTTGCAAATAGACAGAGTGAGTTTTAAATAACCAGGCGCTATATTAAAACGCGGCGTTTTAAGTCCCCACCGCGTTAACCGTAGCTTCTTTCTATGCCACTGAACGAAATAGCTTCTTCCCTCGTCGAACTCACACGGAGATGCGTTTCGTTCACCGCACTAAAACGGGCGCGTCAGCTCCACGCTCTCATCCTCACCGCCGGCGCAGCTCACGACTCCCCGTACGCAGGCAACAACCTCATCTCGATGTACGTGAGGTGCGGCTCTCTGGAGCAAGCACGGAAAGTGTTCGACACAATGCCTCAAAGAAACGTGGTTTCTTACAACGCGCTTTGTTCAGCGTATTCCCGGAACCAAAGCTACGCAAGTTTTGCTTTTTCTCTGATAACCCGTATGGAATCTGAGTCCTTGAAGCCTAACAGCTCGACTTTCACTAGCTTAGTACAAGTCTGTGTTTTGCTTGAGGACGTTTTAATGGGATCGTTGTTACATTCACGGATCATAAAGCTTGGGTTTTTAGACAATGTGGTTGTCCAGACATCGGTTTTGGGGATGTACTCCAGCTGCGGGGAGTTAGAATCAGCGAGGAGAGTCTTTGAGTGTGTAAACGATGGAGATGCGGTGGTTTGGAACACGATGATATCTGGGAGTTTGAGAAATGATGAGATAGAAGAAGGGCTTGTGCTGTTTAGAAGCATGTTGATGTCTGGTGTTGAACCAACGCAGTTCACGTATTCTATGGTGCTGAGTGCTTGTAGTAAGTTGGGAAGCTATTCATTAGGGAAACTAACCCATGCCCGGATAATAGTCTTGGATGGTTTAGCTGATTCAGTTGTAGAAAACGCACTTCTTGATATGTATTGTAGTTGTGGGGATATGAAAGGAGCATTATATGTGTTTGAGAGGATTCATAATCCGAATTTGGTTGCATGGAACTCGATTATCTCAGGTTGTTCAGAGAATGGATTTGGAGAGGAAGCGATTCTTATGTATGGAAGGTTACAGAAGAGGTCCACACCAAGGCCAGATGAGTATACTCTCTCTGCTGTTATATGTGCGACAGGGGAAACAGAGAGGTTCATTCATGGGAAGCTTCTCCATGGACAAGTAACGAAATTAGGATATGAAAGGAGTGTTTTCGTTGGAACAACACTCTTGTCCATGTACTTCAAGAACGGAGAAGCTGAATCTGCTCAGAAGGTGTTTGGTTTGATTACAGAGAGGGATATTGTTCTGTGGACTGAGATGATTGTAGGGCAATCGAGAGTAGGAAACAGCGAGTGTGCTGTCCAACTCTTCGTTAAAATGTACAGAGAAAACAATAGAACTGATGGTTTTTCCCTCAGCAGTGTCTTAGGAGCATGTTCAGACATGGCTTTGCTAAGACAAGGTGAAGAGTTCCATTCTCTTACCGTGAAGACAGGATTCGATAGTGTGATGTCAGTATGTGGAGCCTTAGTAGACATGTATGGGAAAACCGGAAAATACGATGCTGCAGAATCAGTATTCACTCTTGTTTCAAATCCAGATTTGAAATGTTGGAACTCAATGCTAGGAGCTTACAGTCAGCATGGAATGTTAGAAAATGCTCTGAGTTTCTTTGAACAGATCCTACAAAACGGTCTCACTCCTGATGCAGTAACGTACTTGTCTTTATTAGTAGCCTTCAGCCACAACGGATCAACTCAGCAAGGTAAGTTCCTGTGGAACCAAATGAAGGAGAGAGGCATCAAAGCCGGGTTTAAGCACTATTCTTGCATGGTGAACTTGCTATCAAAAGCTGGGTTAGTAGACGAAGCAATGGAACTGATACAAGAATCTCTTCCTGGAAACAACGAAGCAGAGCTCTGGAGAACTCTGCTTAGCGCATGTGTCAACACAAGAAACTTGCAGGTGGGACTATACGCGGCTGAGCAGATCCTGAGACTTGATCCAGAAGACACTGCAACATACATACTACTATCGAATCTTTATGCGGTGAAAGGAAGATGGGAGGATGTTGCAGAGATAAGAAGAAAGATTAGAGGATTAGTTTCTGCTAAAGATCCAGGATTGAGCTGGATTGAAGTGAACAACAACAGTACTCAAGTTTTCTCGTCCGGAGACCAGTGTAACCCAGAAGTAGTACAAGTGCAAGATGAATTACAGAGGTTAAAAAGTAATATGTTGTGTAGATTATCATCACCATCCATTGATCAAGATCAATTCCTTACAGAACCTGTCTGTTCAGATTAAGAAACCTCATTTCAATTCAAATCACTTGTTCAAGAAACTGTAATAACAGAGTCCAAAGCAACAAGGTAGAAATCTTAAGAGACAAACTTTCTCTGTTTTCTAGTTTCAGTACACAAATTCTAAAACGACCCGACACACACTAACAAACAGTAAGAGATCACTAAAGATTGACAAACCCTCTGGTAAAGTCAGAAGCTTTACTTCATCTGAGTGAGCTCACTGGTGTCGTGATGGAGAGGTCCGGCCACGCGAAGTACTCACTGGGGACGAACCCACTGGCGTTGCTATTCTCTAAACCCTCGAACTGCCACGTGGCGGGCATCGGAACCGCGTGATGACCACCGTTGCTCACTACATTCGTCGTCGTGGCAGCGTCACACACAGTTGTAAACGGCCAAGCCGCTCTTCCGAGTCCGAAGCTGACGTCATCAAAACCCGACCCGAGTCCGCTTCCAAACCCGCCGGTTCCATGGGCCGTCGTCGTTGCTGCGTTGGCGTTTTGGTTCAGCAGAGAGGTGAAACTGCCGCAGAGAGATAAAGGACTTCCCTTTCCGTCGCTTTCGAGCGGTGCGGTCACGGCGTGGCTAACGCCGTTAGAGAGAGACGTCTGAGGGAAGAGAACAGGCGTCGCTTGTAACGGAACGTTGAAGACTCCGGCGGAGGAGGAGGAGGAGGCTGGAGAGGAGCAGGTCCGGGAGCGTTTCGCGGCTTTGCGAGTACCGCCGCCGATGGGAATGTCGCGGAGTGTTCCGCCGTGAGTCCAGTAACGGCGACAGGATTTGCAGAAGTGACGAGGCTGAGAGAAGTTGTAGTTGTTGTAGTAACAGAACTTGGTGTTGGTTGACTCGCAGCGAGGACAAGGGAGTTGCTCTTGCTGCTCTGTGGTCGGTGGAAGCCCTGTTATTCCGCCGTGAGTTCTCATCGCTGTACGTCGTGATTCGCCGGAGTCAGACGTCATCATCAAGAAGGGAAGGTGGCAGGAAGAAAGGTTGGAGCTTTCGTGATATGTTTGTTGGGTTAAAGGTTGAAACTTTGGATAGGAGGGAGTGAGATTTGGGGAGTATTGTTTGGTTTTTATGGAGGAAACATGCGCTCAGATAGAGGTGGTGATGGAGAAGAGAGTCAGACTTTCTTTGACAGAGGGTGTTTGGTTGATTTAGAGGTCTCTCTCTCTCTCTCTCTTGTCTTTAAAGTTTGTCTTTTTAGAATTGTTGAGTCGGCTATGGATTATTGTGTAACAGTGTTGGCTCTGTTTGCTCCCTAGACACTACTAGTCGGCTCACTTCAGACGTAGGTGGCTCTTCTTTCAAGGCTTTCTGTTTGAACACATGAAACATTTCTACATTATTCTATCTTACGTAAAACAAAAATCTCAATCTTTAAATTATTACTATAATTTTCTTACAAACTCACGTTGTTTGCAGTGTGAGTATTAGAGGTTATTGAACTCTAAATTAATTGTTTGATGTAGACTATATTGCTTTAGTAACTTGGTTAGAGTATGTTTATTCATGAAAACTATTTAGAATAAAAAATATTATTTTCAATTCTAAATTAACTGTTTGATTGCAGTGTGAGAGTATAAGAGGTTGTTAAGTTTTAATTTTAAAAATGAACTAAGTCATGAATGATAATACGTTATGAAATTTTCAAAGGCAATTTTCTTAAATAGTTTTTTTTTAAAGTTTTTGTCACAAAAATAGTCTTAAAACATTAAATAACCAAAATAATATTTAAAAAACAATTTTTTATTTATTTTTAAAATTTTAAACTCTATCCTCAAACTTACCCCTTAACTCTAAACCCTAAAGTCTAAATTATTTAATTTTAGGAGTATAAATGTATATAAATAAAAAATTTAGCTTTTAAAAAAACTATTTTGGTCATTTTCTTCCTTAAGAACTATTTTTGTGAAAAACAAACTAAAATGAACTATGGAATTTTTCATTTTCAAAACTATTTTAAAAGTTATTTAAGAGTTCTTTTTATTTTGTTTTATTTTTTTAAAAAAATATTTAATTTATATTAAGATATACTACGTCTCCAATTCTATGAAAATTGTGTGAATAGTATGGCACACTAACGTTAAGTTGAATATTCTTGAGGTTGAAGTTATATGAATCATGAGTTTAAAATGTAAACTATTTTTCAAAAACTTCAACGAGGTAATCATTCACAGTAGTGTATCTAATTTCTTAAACGGTATGAGTTTTTCAATGTGCACAATAAAATTGCACCTAAAAACCGTCATAAAAGTATATCGCACAATATTTGACTACCGCAAATGGTACTATTGATTATGTGAATAGTATGGCACACTAATTAACATTAAGTTGAATATTCTTGAAGTTTAAGTTATACAAATTATGAGTTTAAAACGTAAATGATTTTTCAAAAACTTAAACGAGGTGATATTCACAGTAGTGGTTCTAATATTATAAAATCTTTGATACCTATATTATCGGGAAAACATCATGATTCATATTTTAGTACTATTTTTACCAACCTTATAAAGATTTTTTGACAAAAAGACAATTATTGTACTTATTTGTCTAATAATGTGAAAGTTTAGTCATGGACTCATGGCATCGTCTTTAAGTTCAATTAGTAAACAAGAGTCAAAAGCAGTAATATTCTGTCTCTTATTCTCTTATGGAAAATTTATTAAGTTATTTTTATGTTTTCAATTATAAATTCTTAATTTTTTATTAATGAAAAATGGATCAAAACAGAGAAAATAATATTTGAATATGTCAATTATAAATTCAGAAATTATCAATAACAACATTTTTTAAAATTGTTTTTACATTTTCAATTATAAATTCTTAAATTTGATTTTTTATTAAAATTTTATTAGTTGGAATTGTAAGAAATAGTTAAGTATAAAAGCATTGGATTGACAATCAGAATTCAAAAATTAAAATGTGGATCTTTTTGAAACAGAAATAGTATATAACTACAAAGTTAGTTACATAACACATGTTTTTATATATATATATATATATATATCAAATTTATAACATAATCTTTGTAATTGGTGATTCATTCATATTAGATACATGTATAATTATGTAATTGTTATATTTGATATAATTAGTAATCATGCCAAGAAAATCAATTGCATGTTCAACAAAGTTTGAAACAATGAACACGTTTTCGATCGTTTTCGTCAGATTTAGACTTGAAAATGGATTACTGGATTTATTATATTACTTTATTTGACACGAATTAAATTATAATTGTTCTTTGTGAGATCACACAGCTTTTATAATTGTTCTTTGTGAGAACACACAGCTTTTTTTTGTCAAAAAAAAAAAAAAACACACAGCTTTTAGAATTAAAGTCCAAAAATCTTTGTTTGTTTATTTGGACATTTTTCCTTTTAAAAATACTTTATTTTTGTGCAACTAAAATACTTCTTTTCTTACAATATTGTATTCGAAGTATATAGACGGGTGACAGTCGCTTATATAATTAAAAGTTTATACATAGTGCTGGTTTCTAATTAAATAGGAAATTACGTTGGACCCTGCTCTAGCCTCTCGTGATTCTTCAGGAAAAACACTAATGTTAATTATCATGTCTAACCAAAAGATATAACTAAATTCACGGTGTAGATTATCATCTTGTTTCTTTGAATTTGACAGACGAATCAGAATATATGTTAGTCGACATAAGAGACCAAAACAATTTATATTGGAGTTTGATTGCTCAAGAGGACCACATTTATCCGAATTGAAACCAAATCTATGCAATAGATATAGGATTTTGTGATTTAAAGTTAAAAAATGAGTAAAAAAAAACTTTTTTTTTTTCAAATTCACACTACTTAGTACGAAAACAAACATAACATTTTATACAAAATAACATGATTAGGTTAGGAAGCAAGCAAATATGGGAATGCATTTCTTTAGTGGATCATGGCTTGCGACCAAATATTGGTCATTTACATGTTTTAGGATTATGTAATTAGTCATTGTGATCAATCACCATATTATAACTTATAAGAATGTCTTTATATTATACGGTAAAGTAAAAGGAATAGTATCATCCAAATATAAATTTGTAAGTATATTTAATAGTAATATTGTCACAATTTATATTTTCAGCTAAAATTTTGACCAATTTTTTTTTCATATTATAAGAAAACTGTGAGGGAGGGAATCAGATTCGGAGGCCGCAATCAGAGGGAAATGTGTAGTAATAGTTCTTCACGCCTTGTCCCAACCCCTCCCATCATTCTGTCTTTCTCCTCATTTCTCGTTCACTTCTTGTCTTTTCTTTTCTCACTTAAAATTATTATTTATAAGATTCTTTGAAACTTTTTTAAAAACATAAAGGATTTTGCAGGTTCGCGTCAAGAAAATATCCTACAAAACATAGGATAAGGATGTAACTAACACAAATGACGTTTAAGTTTTCATGCTGGTCTGGTCTGGTCTGTTTGTATATAAGTGAAAAATGAGTTGCAAACAAACTTCTAAATACGTATAATTAGTAGAGAGAGAGAGAGATAGAAAACGGTCAAAGAGACAAGAGTGAAGCTGTCGGGGCGGGTCGAAGGAGGTAGATAAGCACGCGCAGCCGGGGGGAAGAAGATGATATGTGACCCACACATGAACCACCATCGATTTCAACGACTTCTCTCTCTCTCTCTCTCTAGTCGCTTTCACACCCCAAAACAGTGGAGAGAGAGAGAGAGAGAGAGAGCAGAGAAGTGTGGTTTGTGTGTTTGTGGTGTGCCATCTGGGACGTTTTTGTATTTCAGCCGTCCTTTCGTTGTCGGTCATTTGGGTCCGGCCGGTCCTTTCAGATCATACTACTGACACCCCTCTCTCCCTTATTCCTCTCTTTTCTTCTTGTCTTTTTCTTCCTCATTCCTCTCTGTTCTCTTATTCCGTTTCTCAAACAACCATATATGAGGGTGTTTTTGTCTTTTTCCATGTGCATCGAAGAGGTTCAGTTTCGTCTTTTCCTTGACCACGACATGTTTATCTGCCATCGTTAGAGCCCAACGGTCCAAATCTTTTTCTTACTTCAGTTGCTCTAATAGTATCATAAAACAACATACAACTGATTATTCCATTTTGCTTTTCAAAATTTTTCTATTCTTTCTTACTTCAATAAACATGAGTTGTTGCTCAATGTCGATTCATTCTTCTAATAGGAATAATACTACTCTTTCTATTTAATATTATTTGTTTTTATAAATTTATGCATACATATTAAAAAACATATGATTTTGTATATTTCCAAAATAAAAACACAATTATCTATACACCTAACCATATTTCAACCAATAGAAAAATAAAATAGAAAATTTTATTAATGAATTTTGCATTGAAACTCTAAAACGATACTTATTTTGAAACAAAAAATTTTATTTACAACGACAAATAATATGAAACGGAAGAAGTATTATGTTTTCAGCGGTAATTTATAACCATAGATAACAAAAAGGAAAACAAATAATGAATCTCGCAGTCTCATAATAGAAATTACAATATTTCAATAAGGGAAGTATACAAGAAGATTCCCAAAGGTCACACGACTCACGAATTAAGGTGAAGAAAGATTATAAGGAGTAACGATTTTGTGAGGTGTCAGCAATGAGGAGATTAGCAGCTTCGCTGGGATGGTACGGGTCCCAAAACACATGCTTTGACCGGTCCGTACAAATGTTCTAGGTTAGTCCACATGGCAATATCCCTCCCAGTCACACAGCACGCCTCACTCGCCGTCCTAAACCCTATTTTTATCAATTTTCAAGAATCAATAAAACTGATAAAAATCACATTTTCTAATTTGTTAGTAGATATTAGTAGAATTCTGATAGGAAATCCTAAAATATTAGTATGATGAATGATGATAATATATAGTTTCCTGATGAATCTTTGGCCTTATCTTCATCAAAAAGCTTATCAAATTGCTAAAAGTATTCGATTTATATGTCTATTCCTAATCGATTTGCCTATACAATGGTAATTTTGAACCTTTGAATATATACAACAATCTATTGCACATTTGTGTACACAGTCAAATAAATTATTTGAGCTGAAAACATGCCTTCACACATATTTATAAAAATAATTCACTGAGTTCTAACATGAACTGAATCTTTTCTGCCAACCAAACGAACATGACATAATAAGCTACAGAAAAACGAACATGACTTACATTAGTAATAATCATTATAAAAATGAAATATCAGTTTATGTTTTGGATAAATGTTTTTATTAAATTACCAACGATATCAGCTATAGTACGGCCATTGGTAAACCGGCCGGTTAGATTGCCACGGGACGGGAGTGTTTGAAATCAATGCCATAAGGACACCAACATTGGGGTGGTTTATGGTTTACAAAGTTTCAAAATCAAATACTCTTGTTTTAGTATCTACTCTTTAGCTCTATTCTATTACATCTCGATTTTATAATATCACGAATTGATTTTGTTATTTTAAATCCTAATTGGAAAAACACCAACCTCTATCGTATGTGGTTTTAAAGGAGATCAGTAGCTGGGCTAATTATAATTGGGCTGACGAATTACGTGGACCAGTTTTTCTAACTCGACTGCCGATAGACCGGAGGATATTACATGCTATTAAATTGAAAACAAAAAGTTGTCTAAAAAGAACAATTCGCCGTTGCCGGGGATCGAACCCGGGTCACCCGCGTGACAGGCGGGAATACTTACCACTATACTACAACGACTTTGATGTCTGCACTAACCTTAATTATCTTTGAATAACTATTATCTTTCTATCATAGTATTATATACAACACTTTATTGAATCTATATCCTCAAAATTAAAATGAAATATCAGTTTATATTTTGGATTAATTTTTTATTTCACGACCATTAAGTTAGTATGTGAAATATATATTCAAAACATAAATAAATATTTTAAATACTCAACTTTATATTTATTCTAATATGATACATGAGAATAAGTATTTTACAAACTTAATTTTATATTTTTGTTTTATATGCTATCTAAAAGTATCTGAATTCAAAGTAGTAATCTGAATCCAAAATATATATATATGGTTACAAAATGAATTTTGGAATGAGTTATAAATTACATATGAATTTACAAGAACCTTTATTAACCAAACCAATTCATATTTAGACAATATCTGAATATATTTTACTAGAATGAATCCGGAAAGCAAAACCTAATCTGAACCTAAATGATCTAGGATGAGAAAATAAATAAAAGCTTTAGACCATGATTAAAAAAAATTCTTATTGGGGTTCTTAAGGGATGAGTCTCATAAATAGTGTAAGAATTAGTTTTAAAATTTGTTAATTAAAAACTAGTTTTTATGGTTTTTTGCATTATTAGCGGGCTTACAGACACGTAATGGTCTGCGATTAGTTTGTTTTTTTAAATTTTTTTAGATAATTTTTTTTCAAGAACCCTTTTTGGGTTAATCATGCTCTTAACTTTATGATTTATGCCTAACACTTGATCAAGTAGATGAGATGATGTTAAGAAAGAAAAGCAAAAAAAAAATGAAACATTTTTTTTTACCATGTTAAAAAGGAAATAATTAACGAACATATTTTACCATGCATATTAAAAAGGAAAAAAAGAAGGGATATCGTCGTTACACATAGAAAACGAAACAAAAACTATTGTTTGGGGTTCGGTTCATTCTCCCTTTACCGGAGAAGCTAGCTAGGAGCCACCGTTAATTCATTCGGACCATCAAACGGATCCGATGACTGGTATTCAATCGGCGGCGAACTCTCCGACACACGCCACATCTTCACCGACCTATCTAAACTCCCACTGTACACGATCCACCGCTTCTCACCGGAAACCGATTCTTGATCTCTCTCCACTGCCATACACTTCACCGGACCTGCATGTCCCTTCAACACCGCAATACACACGTGCTCTCCTCCTCCTCCTCCTCCTAAGTCTTCGCCTCTGCCGTCACCACGTTCTGGTCTCCTCCAAACGCGAATCCCGAGATCAGCCGAACCACTGAACAACAAGCTCCCTGCAGCCACGAGGCAGAGCACGGCGAGTTTATGCCCCCTCAAAACGCCGCCGTTTTTCATGTTATTGTCCCGCTCCCAGAAGTTAACGGTTCCGTCAGATGAACCGCAGTAAACTAACGTCGCGCTCTGATCAACCGCGATCGCCGTTACGGCGCAGTCTTGTTTCAACAACGTCTCGGAGAAGAAATGTTTCGTCTCCTTAGCTTGATCCTCCCTCCTCCACACTTTAACCGTACCATCAGCCGAACCGGAGAAAACCAAACCGTCGAAACCCGAAACGACGGCGTTTACTGCGTCATCGTGCGCTTTCACCGACTCCAAACATCTCAAGTCCGAGATCCTCCACACTTTGAACGTTTGATCCCACGACCCGGAATACAAAAGCTTCTTGTCTTCGCTCAACGTAAGACACGAGATCGCGTCCACGTGTCGGAACCCTTGAGCGCTGGTGCTTGTCGGGTTCTTTCTCATGAAACTGAAGTAAGAAGAAGGCGTGATGGAGTTTCTAATGTAGTCTCGAAAAACCGGCATGGTACCTATACGACGAAAGATGTTGGAGTCTTTGGACGAGACTTTCCACACACGGATCTTACCGTCTTGATGTCCCGTGAAGATCTTGTCTCCTGCGAGGACAATGGCTTTGACCAAACCGCTGTTGGATTTGAAACTCGAGAACTCGGTTTGGTTTTTCCAAACCCTAATGTTCTTGGAGTCAGATCCTGTGTAGAGTAGGTCGCCAGATGTGGCTAGAGAATAGATGTGGCCTTCTTCACGGAAGAGAGAGCCCATGAGGATGTTAGGTGAGTAGTTCTTGGGTTCTCTCGTGTGGGAGGCTGTGGACTTTATCCCCGAGTGGGGAGGTTCCAGGTCGGTGGGATCCACATGTGCGATCCATGGGGATTTGGATAAAGGAGAAGTGGAGCCGACAGAAGGAGAAACATCGACATATGTTATGTCATAAATGTCAGGATCTGGATCAGTTTCTACTGTCTGGTGTTTTGGAAAGTTCTGGCTGTTGGTGTCTCTGCTTGAAGCCTTGTTATGCATTTGAAGAAATCAAGAAGAAAAGATTAGGCTTCTCTGATTAATTAGAAAAACGTTTAAAAGAAGAAGAAGAAGAAGAAGAAAGATTGGAGACGATGGTGCATATCTGGAATTTATGGATAGTTGTGCATTCTATATATAGTTTTATTCAAAATTTAGAATCGTTTATATCGGAGAACTCTCCATTGGTGAATTAGGGATTTATAGCAAAGGGAATATATGAAGTATAGCTTAGTTTTATATAAAATCTCTTTTCTATTATTAAGTTTTGGTTATGTATCCTATGGTCCTAAGTAAATTACTTCCTGGAGATCAGTTAATTTTTTTTTTCAGGCTAAACAGTTTGCATGAATATTTTTTTTTTTTTTTTAAAATAAAATTATATTCAACCCAAAAAATGGAAATTCAAATCCGATTATAAGCTCAAATTTTGAACATTTTTTTTCAAATATATCTATTACATTCATAGCTTCGCCCATCCAATATCTATTACACGTTTTGCTAATCAGCTTTTAAAATTCTTAGGAATTGATTGTCATTCTCAACTAGCGACAAAGATCTAAGAAATGTGAAATTCTCCTAGTTATCTTAAATGCCGGAACTTCCCTTGTCGTCTCTGGAGTATCTAGTTTCCAATGAACTTGTTGAAGCTTGTTATCATCCTGATCAATGAAGCACGAGACAAACACGGGAAGAGAAACGGAGAATTAACGGATTATAGTATTAAGTTTGCTGGATAATTAGTATACAGAATTTTAGAAAACAAATTATATATACGTCATATACTAAGAAACATATTCTACTAAATTTGTTATTGTCCTTTCCATGTTCAGTTCTTGCCTAATGCAATGAATATTAGCATTTCATGGTTAAACTCAAACCTTCGTTACCAATTTAATCATCGCATGACAAAACCTAATTAATGCTTTCACGAAGCATTTTACAACTTAAACAATCTGATACCGATGTTTACATATCAGAATCCCCTAAGAAATCATTAATTTTGATTTTCTTCCATTGAAAATCGAAGCTCTTGAAAATCAACGTATCACATCTTACATAGTGTTCCATGGTAGTTTCTATTGAAATCGCCGTTTGACAATTTGTACAAGTAGCAATGATTCACCATATAATCAATGACCAAGAACTACTCCAAAGCCCACTATATAAGTATGCGACATATTAGTATGGACAAAAACTATGCATACCTTGACTAGCTTATTGGATTATCAGTTTGGGGGTTCCAGATCGTATTTGATTGGTTGGACAAACAGTTTGAATCCAAATATCTTTTAACATCAAAAACATGCAAGCATCCCTTATATCTCTAAAAGAAGACAATTAATACAAGAAAAAAAGTATGCAACAATTTTTTACAAAAAAAAAAAGTATGCAACAAATTAAACCTTTAATCACAAAAGACCAAATGGCCAATTAGTTCAGAATAGTCCATATATCAAATAAAATCTTTTAAATTTACATCAATACATTTGACAAAGATTGAACAAACTTAATTGTTTATCTTACCAAGATTGAAAGTTAAATCACAGGAGAATTCTAAACTTACCTCACAAACTTATACTAATTTTAAAAATTATCTTTAAATGGTAACTATTTTTATAAATATCTTCAGTTTATTATGAAAAAAGAAAAGTAACCCTCACAAATCATTTATAGATGTTTAAAAATTATTTATAGAAATTTATAAATTTAATCATAACTCATAAAATATTGTGTTAAAGTATTTTTGATTGAACTTATTTTTGATTGAGCGTATTTTTGAAAAAGTGATATCCGAATTAGTGTATTATTTCAAGCCGCTTTCTTAAAATATCAGTTTGCCAAAATTCAACTGCCTTTTAAGGGCTTGCCTAAAAATGCAAAATACCTAGTATACCAGTGATCTTAACACACTTATTTATTTTTAACCAGGTTCATATTCGTAAATTTGCGTCACTTAATGCCTTTGATTAATTTTCATAGAATTTATTAGTACAACTCAAGCATGCACAATGCATGCTATTCAGAATTTATACAAGGGAAGGCATGCCCTAGTTAAAGTTAATACAACAAAATCTAATAATATACTTTGCAAATTGTGATCTGTTGTCTATATAAAAATTATTTATCACACATACCAACACAAACTCAAAGCAATCGATCAAACCAGGTATTATATATGTTTTTATATATCGAACAATATAATGTAATCTCAGAGACAAGTTTGGGGAGGGGAACTGAGTTCCCGACTCGGTCTTGTACTGACTACACTAAAACTAACATGTTTAAACATCCTTTGACCTTATTCTATGAGTCCATCCTTTAATGGAAATTGACATGGCGGCCGAGCCATCTATTTATACACCGTAGTAATCAAAACCATGTTGTTACCTGTTTTTTTTCTTGTGAAAAACAAATTAAATAATCTTCTTTTCTTTTGTCTCCTTTCACAAATCTTCTGCATCACGAACAGTTTTCGATTGCTCGAAGACAAACGTTCCTTCTTCAGCTACAGGTATGTAAATGTATAAGTGATGTGCTCCATTGAGAGATTAAGCTCTAGTTATGCAAATCCATTGCAAATGGTTATTTTTACTTCTCCAAATTGAAATATGATGTGAAATTTGTGCAAGAATGAGTTCAAAATGGAAACACTGTGGTGATGAAGAGGAGAGAGGCATGCCTAAAACTTGTAGATGTGGTGAAACTTCTTTAATTAGAACTTCAAAAACCTATGAAAATCCAGGGAGGCTTTTCCATTGTTGTCCAAATGGATCAAAAAAGGAAAAAGACCATTTGCTTAAGTGGACAGATGAAGCAGTTGTTGAAGAGATTGATGATATAAAGGACAGCTACGAGAAGAAGATAAAAGAAATGAATGATGTCATAATTGCATTTGAGAAGGAGATTGAAGAGATGAAAACTACCGTCTATGGTTGTAATAAAGAGTTTAAAGATTTCGTTGTTGAGGTTCGAAGCTTGAGAAACATAATTGTTTGTGGATTTATCATGTTTATCTTCTATTATTGTGTTACAGCATTTTATGTGTAACTTACCTGGAATTAAGGAAGCAACAAACAAGTTGTCATTGCATAAACCTACTTAGAAAATTTGGATATTCTTCTTTTTTATTATAGAATAAGGACATTCACGAGTGAAAATGCATGTGGAAAATCTTTTAGTTGAATACTGAATATGAAATACTATTGGGTTCTTTTGGCAAATACTTTTTGGGTTCATGTAGCTAAACGACCTTAAATATAACATCATATAAACGTAATATATCTTCTTAGATTATAGCAACTGAGGAGGATTTTGTTTTTAGTTTATGATTCGTTTTATATATCTGGCCAATAACTAGGTCTTTAGCTTAAATGTTGAAACATGAAAACATGTAGGAATCTGATGCAACAATATATTTAGAAATTATCCAAATATTTTTATTATATATTTATATATGTAGATAATTACCTTTTATATGTATTTTCTATATTTTAATAGTTTTCGTATTTTAATTAAAATTAGGATTTTCTAGATTTAATGATTTATTATAAATAGGCACTCAAACCTAAATTTATATTCAGTTTTGATTTGATTAATAAATTTTTTTAGATTTTGAGAGATATTCTCTATCCCTTGTATTGATTTGATTAGATTCATCAAACAAGAAGTACTCCTTCTGTTTCATATTAATATTAGTTGTCGTTCTAGGTTTATGCACACATATTAAGAAAATATTTAATTTTATACTCCCTCCGTTTCATATTATTTTTCGTTCTAGGTTTATTCACACATATTAAGAAAACATATGATTTTGTATATTTTCAAAATAAAAACACAATTACCTATACACCTAACCATATTTCAACCAATAGAAAAATAAAAACACAATTACCTATGAATCTTATTAATGAATTTTGCATTGAAATTCTAAAACGACACTTATTTTGAAACGAAAATTTTTCTCTACAACGACAAGTAATATGAAACGGAGGGAGTATATTTTTAAAATAAAAACACTATTACTAATACACCTAACTATATATCAATCAATAGAAAAATAGAGTAGATAATATTATCAATAAATTTTGCATTGAAAACCGAAAACGACATTTATTTTGAAACAAAAATTATACTCTAGAACGACAAGTAATTTGGAACGGAAAAAATATGTCTCAAGCGAAGATTCCCTAGAATCCCTTAGCTTTTAATGGTGCTCTGAGTTGGTAGCTCCAAGCGTGGTTCCATAACCCCTCGGTTATAACCCCTTGGTTGAGCTGTTTATCGTTGCTTCCGCTCCATCAAAATCACACCACGTGTAAAACATTAATTTCAAATCAAACGTACTGTAAAATTCGATTTATACCCGGTTCAACGTACTGTGCTTTAAATAGTAACTTTACTGCTTCAACTAAATACAATAAAGAGAGCGGAACAAGTTGTTGATACGAAACAAACTTAGCAGACTCATTTTGTTTGACCTCAAAACTGAACCAGTTAATTGAAACTGAATGGGTGTGGTGGGGTGTTATAAAGAAGACATACATCAACCACACGAGTGCTTGTTAAGATAAACAACAAAGCGTGAATGTTTTTATAAAAGTTGTTGTGAATCAAGCAAAAGTTTCTTGTACTTAAAATAGAACCGTCTATTTTAATAGGTGGGATTAGTAAAATATGAAGAAACCAGAATAAAAAAAAAAAAAAAAAAAAAAAAGTAATTCTCTTAAATAGTCTCTTTTGTCCCAAAAATAGTCCTCAAAAATTAAAATGACCAAAATAGACTTTTTTTATTTTTGAAATTTGAAACCCTAACCTCAAACCCACCCATTAACCCTAAGGGTATAAATGCATATAAATACATTTTTTAGCTTCTAAAAAAAATATTTTGGTCATTTTCTTCTTTAAAAACTATTTTTGTGATAAACAAACTAAAATGAGCTATCTAAGGGAAATTCTTAAAAAAGAACCCGACTCCTCATATTTTATAATGTAAATTTCAGTTTATAAAGAAATTATTACTTGATTATAACTAAACATCTACATCCATAGCAAAATGATTTTACAAAATAAACTTGCAATTGTTTCATGACGGCAAATAAGACAACCTAATTCATATACTACTTGTATGATAGTCTCATAAATGGTACGTACTGTCAATCACTCATCTTATTTAAATTTAAGACTCCATAAATGATACATACAATAACTCTTCATTTCGTAACTACTTTGGGAGACTACCTATGAAATCTTACATTTATACACCTACATACTCTTTTAATTAATAAAGACTCGTTTATGTTAGGAATCATTTATATGATATCTAGCTCCAGAAATAAATGGTACTCTGATTATTTTCTTGCACCCGAATAAGTATCTGTTTTTTATGTAGGTGAAAATTTTCCGTACGCATTTGTTTTTTTATTTATGTAGGTCTACATAAAAAACAAATAAAAGACTCGTTTACATACGCGGTATTTCCTTGAGCATGTTACACGAATTTTGTTAAGTCTTTTTATAAGAGTATAGCGTCTTCATTCTTAATAAGAGTTTTGGTGTTTTAATCTCACTCGTTGACTTTAGAAATAACAAGCATTTATGAGAGTCTTATTATAAGAGAAGGAAATCTTTTTATACGAGATTTGTAGTTTGAAAAATAAGCAAACACATGGCTTTAAATTACTTTCAATTTATTTGACATTTCACAGTTATACACTCGACCTATCCCTCTCGCTCACACTCTCCTGAAACGACTTCAACCAGCAAGAACAATGGTTTTAGTTAATCTTCACACCGATGGTCAACCAATTATCATCAACAGATACATGTTGACCTGGTACTTGATACGCATGAGAGACCAAACAAGAAACCGACGATCTCAACCGGTTCAAGATCTGAACCCCCTTGGTTTACCCGGTATTAACAGACTGGGTCAAGACCATGGCTTGCAGAACCAAGAGCAGCAAAGGGAAGAATGGGTGATTTCGGTAAAAGGCAAGATGGAGCAAGCACTTAGAGATGGTTCCACAACTAGTTGGGACAAGCTCTGTATTTATAGAGTTCCACTTCACCTACAAGAAAACGACAAGAAGTCCTACTTCCCTCAAACCGTCTCCCTAGGTCCTTACCATCATGG